>VDFB02261121.1:0-22237 GCA_007258455.2 Sequoia sempervirens | reverse complement strand
ATCTTAGGGTCCACATCAATGGTATATAATCTACACTCCTTGTATCATATGTTGTGGTATAATTTGTGTTTATATTTTTATGATGCTAGTTTGTATGCCCATCTTACAAGGTCAAATTATAAGAATTTGGGGCTTTTGATTCCTAATACTCCATATACATTCCTATTCGATGACCAAATATGATAGATATATTTAATTCCTACACACATTATCTCTTGCCTTGTATTGGTGATGTAAGACCTTAGGCATGCGTGCCTCATTTTGTTGCTTAGTTTAGCTTTGATATTAATATTGTGCTTGTCAATGATGCTTTTGTATTTCTATTAAGATGTATGGATTTTATACTTTAGATTCATATGTGTGGAATTTCTATGCTTGAGTTCTACAATGTTTCAACTTCACTATTTTCACTATTATATGTGAATACTTATATGATTGATTGCAACTCTATGATGGTTATTACACAACTTTATATTTGAATTATGCTAGTGTAATATGATTTTAGTTAGACATAGATATTGATATCATCACTTGGATATTATCATGTTGGTTGATATATAATATGTTTTGGTTGACTAGTGTTGTGCATATATATTTGATGTGTTAATTGAGTATGTAGGTGTAAGTTTTCCCAATAATAATTTTATTAGAGACAATCAATGGGTAAAATTGTTATATTTTTTCATGTCTTACTTGACATTGAGTTATGAAATGATTCTTGAGAGGCCTAACAACCTTGGATCCAAACCAATCAATTCTTAACTCTTGAGTCTTATGAAAACCTATAAAATGTGTTTGTGTGTTTTATATAGTTTGTTCGATTCTTGTGCTTTATTGCATTTTCTCGAAAAAATTTAAGAAGGGGAACTTAGAGAAGCCTTCCAAGGTTGGGAGGAAGAAAGATCAAGATAAGATCAAGATAATGGGTGAGAATTTGGTGGAGTCGAGCTTCGTTGAATCTCTTGACTTCCATTTTTCTAAACCCCATAAATGATTGTTCTCTCTTGGAATGTGAGGGGTTTGTACAACATTCCTTAGCAAAATTTTGTTCAGAAAATGATCAAGGCTCATTCCCTTGATGTTTTTTTTTATCCAGGAATCTAAGTTGTCCATAGAGGGTATGAGAAATATTTCTTCCAAGCTCTGGTGGCATGGTCAATGTCAATGCATTGGTGCGTAGGGAAGTGTTGGTGGGGTTGCATGCTTCTAGGACAAGCGAAAGATCCCACCTTTGTGGTGGATTGCAAGTAGATCCTCTCTATCCATGGTTGCTTCAATCTTTGAATTTGGAGAAACCTTGTTGTTTTCTAATACGTTAGATCCTATTATGGCTATTGAATTAATTACACAATAAATTTTAATGAATTTTATACATAAAAATAGATGCCACACAATTTCATCAAGAACTACCTCGATTTTATTTGTTTAGATCTCCACACATATACATATACAATATTGAAATATTTGTAAGGAAAAATAAAATCTCTTTAATATAAATTAATTCATTATAATTAACTTTAAGTTAACTTATTACAACAAAAAAATTAATTATTAAAAATATAATAATTTCATTTATAATAATTTTTTATTATAATAATTTATCTTAATGTTACTAGAATTATTAGGATTATAATAATAAGCTTATCTTAATTATTAACTTATTTATAATTAGGCTTAGGCTTTAATAATACACATTAATAAATTATTAAAATAAATAATTAATAATACTAAAGTTAGTAATTAGGGTTTTGATTATATGGGAAAAACAAGTTTTGAATGGGCCTGAAACCATTAGCAAGTAGGTTTTGATGGGGACCAAAAACCCACTCAAAGAAGAACAAGTTGCACATGAATACAACAAGGACAACCAACAACGATCTAGCAACAAATCACCAAATAAATATCAAGACTACCCAAATTTGCACAACTCAGAAAAGGTTTTTAAAACATGAACCTTAAACCCAACACAACCAAGATTTATAGGGGAACTTGAACCCAAAAACTACCTAAGACGACCAGGTAACCATCAGCCTGTAACAACCAAATTGTAGCATAACTCTTATTAGCGACACCCATTGAATCCAAAAACCCCACCACAATAGGAGAGTTAAAAATCAAAATAAAACACTAAAGAGCCTCAACTTTCTCACAACACCAGTCAACCCAACCTTCACCTCAATAGTAGGGGGCACACTTCTATAAGAGAGGATGAAATGAGGACCATTGCCACAGGACATAAAACTTCCCACCTGATCCATAGCACACCTCCCCACCTCAATAGAAGAGGGCTCCACCTCCAAAGGAACAATTTCCACCTCCAAAGAAGACCATAACTATAAAAACTAAAGGGAAGCAACTACAACCATAGAAAGGAACAACATAACATCCTTTGGCATAGCAGTAAATTGGAGCACCAACGAAGAAATAAAGCACTCCTCAACCAACATCCTTGAGAGAAGATACATCTAAACCATAAGCCTATACATTTTAAGGAGCTTAGCTGTCTGAAAAAATACACCCCCATCCTACAAATCAAAATTTAGGACCCAAAAGGGGAAGAGCATAGAGCACAACATACAAGAGTGGTAGTCAGAAAAATAACCACCCAACAGCAAAAAAAAATACAAGAAACCAGGGCTGCCACAACCACCACAAACAACTTCAACACTCCAAGAAACATGTCCAAAAAATTAAAAACAAGGAGTGAAGAGAACCAATCCACCAAAGCCACCCCAAACTCACACCACCAAAAGAAACACTCCCAATAGGATCCAAAAAAAGAAACAACTCTGTAATGAAGCAGAACTTAGAGAAGATCAGCTTCACAACCAAGCAAAACAAAAAGCACCAGAGAAGAGCCATTGGGACCCAAGAGAAGTAGGACAAGGCAAGGAAAGCCTCCAAGCAGAGAAAGTAGATAGAAGGCAAGACTATGAAGAACAATCTCCGAGCCTACATGCTAGTCAGGGTCTAAAACATGCCAAAAACTATCCATAAACAACTCCGCCAAAGGAAAACCAAAAATCTCAACTTGCAACAAAGAAGAAGTTCCACAGAAGCACAACCCCAAACCATAATGAAAGAAAGCTCCAACAAAGAGGCAATAAAACGTGAGCCAAGATAGCCTGCAAATGGAAAGAGTATAGAGAAGGAAAAACTAGTAAAATCAACATTTGACCCTACATTCCAGTAAGGGTCTGAAAAATTCTTGAAACTCTCACAAAAAAACCCACAACAGGCATCCCAAACACCACACCCAACGCTAGAGAAGGAGCCACGCAAAAGACTTGCACCAAAGGCTAGGAACCCAAACACACAACCAACAAAGAAGAACAGGGCAAAAGAGAACCCAATGACCAGCCTTCAACAATATCAACCCAACATGGCGATAACAGGGCAACAAGACCCATATAAACACAACAGGGCGACAACAACAACCAAACCCCAAAAAAAACTACTGAACATGGAACCAACAACAACCAACACTAAACAAGAGCTTCCAAATTAGATGAAAAGAACCAACAAAATTGCAACAACACATCCCAATGCAAAGACATTAGCCAACACCATTCCTCAACAACCCAGCAGAACAACACCAGCAGTCGACACAACAAAAGTAAACCATCAGCCTCTGCAGAATCATTGCCTTCCTCTCTAGAATCTTCCCCAGATTTCAAATTTCCTCCTCCGCTCCTCTTCCCACTCCCTCTCTGCTCCATTAGATTGATTCCATTTGTAGATGTTATGTTCTATTTTTTTGACAAAAACTAGTAATTAGGGTTACTGTTTTAAAAGGTTTATAATAAATTATTAGTAATGAGGTTCTAATTAAATAAGTTGATTTAATATATTAGTAATTAATAACTTAATATAATAATAAATTAACATTATTATTAATTATAATTATATTATTAATAAAGTTGATAAACTTCTAATTATGGTTTACTTATTATTATAATTAACTATAATAACAACTTATTATTAGGTTATTCTATCATGTAGGGTCGGAGATTGTTCTTTGAAGAGATGGAATGAATAAGATAGAGAATGAAGAAGGGGGAGAGGGAAAGGATACATATGTATAGGGATAGAGATAGATAAATAGATGTAGATTAGATATAGATAGAAAGAGATAGAGAGAGGAGTGTGAGAGAGAAAGAGATATAGGTAGATGTAATGAGGTATAGATTGAGAGGGGGAGGGAGAGATAGGGAGATAGAGATAGAGGAGGAAAGAGTTCAAGAGAGAAAGAAGGTGATAGAGATACATAATAGAGAGGTATAGATAGGTGAAAAGATAAAGAGATGGAGATAGAGGTAGGGAAGGAGAAAGAGGGAATGTGTGTATATGAGTGAGAGAGAGATATGAAAAGGGATATATATATTTACAAATAGATAGAGGGATGGAGATGGGGGGGGAGAAATAGAGATAGGAGAGAGAAGTAGAGAAAAATAGAAAGAGGGAGTGATAAGGAGAGAGGGAGAGATAGGGATAGAGATAAATATAACTTGCTCAAAATATAGAAATGGTGTGAGAAAGATAAATAAACATATAGAGAGGGAGTGATGGAATGAAAGAGAAAGAGGGAGAGTGAGAAATAGAGATAGAAAGAGGGAGATGATGAGAGAGGGGGAGATGGAGAGATAGAAATATAAAGATATAGGAAGTGATATAGAGAGAGAGGTAGAGAGGAATATATAGAGGGGGCAAGAGTGAGAGATACATGTGGTGATAGAGAAAAGAAGCAGAGAGGGGGTAGAGGTAGAGAGATAGAGATAGGGTGGGAGGAAAAGGGAGTGTATGTAATATTATAATATTATGCTAAAAATAATTACATTATTAAATATATATAATAATTATTGGGACAATGAGTGAAAATTATTAAATATATATAATAATAAGTATTATAGAAATTTAGTTAAATTTCTATTATTTGATGTTTTTGATAGGGTAAGCAAGGTTTTGAAAGGACCAAGAACCTTAAATTACAAAGCTAAGAGACAGACACTTCCAAACAACAAAGTCTCAAACTTTTCCAAAGAAATAGAGAAAAAGACCCGGTGAAGACATTGCAGAAGCACAACAAAAACACAAATAGCACCTGGTTACCATAAACCAAGAGATACAACATTCTTAAGACCAACAACAGTCCTAAGTCAAAGGTAGAGAACAACCCAAGCCTGGCACCACACCAGGAGTTTTAGAACACTAGGACAAAAACCAGTCCTAAATCAAGGAAACAACAAAGGCCTTGAGCCAAGAAACAACCCACAAAGAGTAGGTCCCAAAAGATTGCTTGAAACAACTAGGTCACAAACTAGCTGCAACAACTGGACTACAACAGACCTTCCACTCAAATTAGATAAAAATGAGCCTAACCAACCACAAACCCTATAGATTGTAGTAAAGTTGCTGCTCAGAAACAACTTCGAGCCCTCCTTAAAACACCAGTTGAACCAGGAAGCCAACTCATACTTCATCTCAAAAGGAGAGAGCTCCCCTCTATTGGAGAGGATCACATGAAAACCTTTTCCACCAAACCTAGAGATCTCCATTGGCTCTAACTCCACCTCCATAGGAGTAGATCCCACCTCAAAAGGGACAACAATAGAGAAAACCAAAAAAGGAAGCTTCCAAACAAAACCACAACACCCATCTTCACCTCAATAGAAGAGGAATCCACCTCGATAGGAACATGCTATAAAATAAAGGAGAAAGCCACCACTCCCACAGAAAAATTAAACACACCATCCTTCAGAAAACCCGACAATAGGAAACTAAAAAGGAGTAAAAACCACAAACACATTTGGGTCATGAGGAAATACAACCTAGTCGACCATCAAGGGGCAGAGAACCACAATAGCCAAAACCTGCCTAACCACCACAACACACCAGAAGCTATGCCAAAATAGAGAGAGGCAAAAACCTCACCCAAAACCAGATCCATCTAGCGAGAAAAAGATAGCCCATTGGCCAACACCACCACCTGAGCCAATCTTGACTAAATTCCCAAAACAACAAACACAACATTCTAAGGAAAGCTAGGACTAACCTGAGAAAACCAAGGAACAAGAGCAACAAAGGCACCAAGAGTCTTAGGCACTGAAGAAGAACTCTCACAAAGAAGAAAGAACAAGCACCAAAGCTCCAACCAAGGGAATAGAGGAAGCACAACAAAGAACACCTCCGGAGAGAACTAGAGACCCACACACCACAAAGACCCAGACACAGGGCAATACAACAACAACAATAGCAATAGATAGTTGTTGGTTCACAACATACACCCTCCAAACCGCATGACCTATCTAGTAGCAACCTCAAAGAACGAAGGCAACACCTCCTACAAGAACCAAAGACCCATACA
Organism: Sequoia sempervirens; assembly: GCA_007258455.2. Taxonomy (NCBI): domain Eukaryota; kingdom Viridiplantae; phylum Streptophyta; class Pinopsida; order Cupressales; family Cupressaceae; genus Sequoia; species Sequoia sempervirens. The sequence goes on along the minus strand of VDFB02261121.1, from coordinate 15,873 downwards.
GATGACACCTAGAGTCCCAAACAGAAAGGGGATGAAGCACACATGGCAGGCCAAAGAGGCCTCCCACCAACCAAGAGAGGAAACTAACAACAACCCAAACACAGGCGAAGGGAACACAGGGAGGGGAGCAACAAAAACTAACCCCCCCACATAACACAGTCGCAACCCCCACTAGGAAGAGCAACAATGTTCTCCTCCAAAGACTCGACACCAACAACTCAGGCCAAAGAAAACACCACCAGACCACCATCAAATGAAACCCACCGTTTTTAGCAACCAAAACAGGGACAACACCCTCTTTGCAGAAAAATGGAACCACCACAAGCAACAGGCCGTCAATGAGATCGCCAAGAATAGGAGAAGGCGTTCGCCATCAGACACCCACCGCATCCGCCATGCAACCATTGAAATGATCAACAAAACAACAAATCCAATGACAAACATGCCACCGTCTAGCAAAAACAATCACACGACATTCCAGAGTTAGTTGAGTCCGGTTTCCATTGGTTTTCAAATAATTTTGAGGCATTTTGAACTGAGTTTATTAGTTTTTTTGATTTGATGATCACATGTGAATTTTAGAGTTAGTTGAGTCTGTTTTTGCATTGTTTTCAAGAGATTTTGAGGCATAAGTTTTTTTTGCTTCTACTTTTGGGTGTTCTTATTTGCTTGACTTAGGAATGGCAAACACCACGTGATGAAAGCCAGGTCTAATGGATTGGTTTCCTAAGAAAATTCAGTGGGTACTGTTGAGATTTTTTAAGAATATTTTAAAGTTGATGGTCTAATGAATTTAATAGTGTAGTTCAACTTCAAATTTTAATTTTCAAAATTTAGCAAAGTTGGTGATCTCATGAAATATATCGATAAAAATAAATAAATAAAGATCATTTTCCTTCAATTTTTTTTCTGACAAAAATCTAAAATCTCATATAATTGACAAGTGTTTAACAAAATTCCTAAGCTGGTGGGACAATTTTTGACCCCACCCTATTTTCACCGGCTCAAATCTACAGCCCTAAAAGATAGAAATTGCTATTATTCAGAATAAGATTCCAATATGAAAGCTCTTGATTTTTGAAAATAGATCCTAAAGCCCCGTGAGACCTCAACCTTACTGTGCTATGCATGATCATGCTACAACAGTCCTCCCACACATTATGATATATGATTCATACGACATTTCCTGCATTTTATATTTTATGGGTTTCATGCAGCCTATGCAAACCATGAATTATATGTGCCGACGTTATGAATTGAGGCATAGATTTTATCTATCGAGGAAAGGCTTTATGAAATTAGAAATAAACAAAGTGATGGATATATGGCCATTTGTCCTTATCACCCAGGTTCTTTTATTCCTCTAATGATCCAGATCCTAGAAGATATTTGGAGAACGTCACTCTAAATTGGTAGATCTTACATGCATTATATACAGAAGCAGGTATTAGACAATAGTTAGAGTGATGCGTGCCAAAGATACAAGGACTGAAATAGAAAGCTTTGTTTATTAATGTGGACATTATGTACCCAGTACATGACATACTCTTGAAGAAGATGTATGACTATCTAGCTTTCTCTATATTCATCTTGCTTATACTTGCCTATCCAGTTACAAATGCATGAGGATATAATGCTGCAGAAGGCAGATAATCATTATGGAAGAATAAGACATGAAATTGTTGCTCTTATACAGGTGATTCTTCTCCTTTTGTATGTCGAGGCTGAGCTATGCCAAAATGTACCCACCAAATGTAGGATCTGCCACTAAGCATGGAAATGCTAGCACTATTGGTAGTTGACAGTACTATGCTTGGAGAGTTGAATTCGATGGTTTGCCCTATAAATGACAGAGACCATGTCATGTCCAACGGTGTAGGTTGTATCGGGTTTGATGCATGCTCTAATGGCTTCACATTCATGTTCCACATGATGGGCCATGCCACTGGAACTGTTGTGCGATATCTGGTGAAGATGGAACGGTGACCTTGGAGGTACCTAAGGCTGTTGGAGTTGGCTTCAAGTTTCTGCAGACTAGTAAGGATGGTTTAGTGTTATTGCAGGCCATGGAATTCAGTTGGGCATTATTGTCAACCTCTAGATTAGGCTCAATGGTATTGCTAGTGATATATTTGAACCTCTTACAGGGGTCATTCCCAAAATGCTCAAGCATGATTCGTTTCAATAATTCCATTAATTCCCAATAAGGTTGTATCAGAAACAAGCTGATGTTGCATGACATGCATTTTAATTTTTCTTTGATGATGTCAAAACCAATTTTAGTTGTAAAGAACCACTTACAAGTAGAATACCATTCAATAATCCTATAACCCACAATTGTCATCACCAACATGTTCTGGTAATCCTTGATAGTTTTCATTCATGTTCATCCTCATCATCCCACCAGGAATTGGGCTTTAACCAAATCCTTCATGTCATGTTATGATTGGGTAGATAAATTTTTTATGTTATATGGTGTCATGTTATGCTTTCAAGGAATCCCTAATATATTACTAGCCTGTTTCATTCTCCCAATGGTGTGCTTAAAAAGAAAGGATGAAAGATATAATATGAATGCCTACAGATTGCTAAAGTAGGTTAATGCGATTCAAAACTATAGCAAGCTGTAATAGTTAATTGGGAATGCTAAAAGCAACTCCAATCACCAAGTTCCAAAAATAAAATATCTAAAAATAAAGGCAGGGAGTAATAAATCCAAAAGAAGAGAACTGGGCAACCCTAAACCGTTAACACTTCGAAAAATCAATTTGTACAAAAACTCTCATGGTCATGTCATTAGGATATGTTTTATATCTTCATCCTTCCATTTTTAGTATCTTTATATATCCATGTGCTTCTTTTGTTTCAAGTTTTTTCGAAGAGTTCTTTTGCACTTCTTGTCATGTTCTCAAAATGGTAACACTAAAATATAAAGTATTGAAATACAAAAAAATAAAAAAAATAAATAACAATATAAATACTAAAAAATATAAATATAAATATTATTATAATTATAATCATACTATAAATATGGGTGATCCCATAATAGTGGTTTACAATTTTTGGCCAAACTGGACACTGAAATTATTATTTTTAACTAAATCTTCACATTCGGGCACCTATAGCGGCTAAACTGTGAGGAGTTTGAAGATGGTGCAAACTAGAGTCTCATCAAATTTTGTCTTTAGATTCTAAAAATATTTTTTCAAAATTTTGGAATCAGATTGCACTTCTTTTTCCATCTCCCACGAAAATAGTTTTTTTTTTCGAAAATAACATTTTTAAAAAGTGACGCACAATCGTGATAACGCATAACTTTTTTTCCATGAAGGATAAAATTCTAATTCTTTCAAATTTAGATTTGTAACTTTGATATCTAGTGCTTCCACTTGGTTAGATAGTTTTTTATTGAATATTTTTTCCTTAATCAATTTTCAAAGTCAAACTAATTACAATTTAATACCACATCAGATAACGATAACTTTTTTTTTGTATGTCAAAATTTTATTTTATTTTTTTGTTGGATCAAGGGCTTCAATATCTGGTGGTACTCATATTTTCTTAATTTTTTTTTTGATAATCTTCTATTTTTCCACATGAAGAACAAAGAAATTCATTTTCGATGAAAACCTATGTTTAATAAAACTTAAAAAACAAATACATAACAAAACCAAAACATATTAAAATTATATTCATTGGATAGCTTGTTTGAGGAATACCATAATCATTTGAAATAAATTTTAAATGAATTCATTTGATCCCCCAAAATCTAAATCAAAAGTGATTTTTTATCATCATTTTGATAGGTGTAAAGGAGACACATTTATAGGTATGGTTTAAAACTAGCGAGGTTCTGTCCAAGGGGGTTTGATCTAAGGTGATTTGATCAAACCCTCTTCAATTGGAATCCTTAAAATAGAACTTTTTAAGGCTTAAATCATTATATTTTCTAAAAATATGTGATTTCAGCTAAAATTTGTTCATCTTAGGAATTGTAAACCACTATTATGACAGCACCCATATATATATTATAAATTGAATATATTTATTTTATATTATATTATATATATAATAAAAATTAATATATTCAATTTATAACACATATTACAATCGTAATGGTAACTAAGAGTCCCTTTAAATAAAGTCACATCTATTCGTGAAGTGGTGCGATGCGATATATAAGTAAGGAAAATTGGAAATAAAGAGGGGTAGTAGTTATTAATGTAATATCATTTGATTAAGAATATGCAACAATTACTATATGGATTTAAAGGGAAATGATCATCTTTGTCCAACGATTACTATGTTCAAAAGGAACAACAATTATTAATGAGTAGAAAATAAATATTAAAAAGTGCAGTGATCACAATTAAAGGGCAGTTCAATATTAATAGCAAGGCAACGACTATTCATTAAAAAGTATTGTAGTTAAAAGAGAAAGCATTGATATTTATTGAGGAAAGAGATTAAGCAATAAAGTCACAAATAAATAAAGTCTCAAAGTGCAGAAATTAAGCATAGAGAGATTTGTTAACTAAAAGATACAATCATTCAAATAGTTATCTCCTTTCTAAGAGATGCATCATTTCACTTAGACATGGAGATATATAAGTAAATCAATAAGGAATTGGAAAAGATAAGAAATATGGAATAGACTTCTGAGTATAGCAGTAGATATAATCAACAGATGGGATGTCATTACATATGTATATATATAAATAAGTTCACATAGAACGATTATGGGGAAGAAATAATAGGTTTGATTTGGAAGTAATCAGGAATAAATAAATAGTCGACACTTAAAAAGGCAACGACCCCTAAACATAATAAGGGATTGATATCATGAAGTAGATAGTTTAAGGAAAGATATATGAAGATAAGTAATAAATCAATAAGGGAAGTAAGTAAATATAATTACATATACACATATATAATGAAATATACATACATACATATGTATATATATATGTGTGTGTATATATATATGTATGTATGTATGTGTATTCCATTATATATATATGTATATTTCACTATATATATATATGTATATTTCATTATATATATATATATGTATGTATATTTCATCATATATATATATATATGAGTTATATACGATTATGCAATAATGATGCTTGCAAAAATTATTAAATCTTATTAGTAATTATGATTCTTTAATATAAATGTGGATAATAGATTCTTTTTCGTTTGATTTACACTAAGCAATATCTTCTAAATATTAAGAATAGGATCAAGACCAACAAGAAGCATTATCTTCTAAACTTTAAGGCAGAAAACTCCTTCGAGAATACATTCACAGTCCAGGCATCGAAAGGATCAAATCTGGATATTGATAGTAGTTAAGGCATACAATTGAAGTAATCGATCAACAACATAGCCTGTCACATATATGTAATAGATCCAATCAGAATAATAATATAATCAATTCATGTGGTACATAGAGATAGTTGTTTTATGCTTATTTATTAGACAAATTATGTAGATGTGAATATATATACATATAATTGTACCAATTAAACATTGATATAATGTCGTATTATGTGTCAATGTAGCCTATATTTATTAATATTATGAACAGTGATATGATTCTAATTTGGCAATAATTGGCCATGAAGGGATGAGGAAGGAATGCAAGGAGGGGGAATTGTGAATGATTCCTCACTAGGTATGGCACCTCATGATGATGGTTAAGGACCATTGGTTAAGGACCAGATGAGGCCAAGGAGGATAAGGTCCTATCCTTGGGCCTAGGGTTGAGGATCAAGGACACCCTATTGCAACCCCTTCCTACTATCCCCACTTGAATCAATTGTTGAAGTAAATCATAAGAGGAGGGTTTGGTGTGATGGAGGGGAATGATGTAAAGCCCTCACTAGGTACACCAACTCATGATGATGGTTAAGGACCACACAAGGCCATAGAGGATAAGGTCTTGCTATTGAGCCTAACATAGAGGATACTTGGGGCACCTCATCATGTCCTCTACTACAATCCTCATTCCCACATAATCATTGGGATTCGTTATAATGATAATCTCTCTTAGACCTAGAATTAAATGTATTTCATGGATTATGTCTGTCATATTTATCTAATGTGGTTGTAGGTTTCCATAACCAGATTTACATCATCTCAGTTTTGAGTTGGAAATTATATATTTAACTATAATCTACCATTGGTTTGATTTGGAATTGTGATTTCAAGGCAAAGTATAAGGTGATCCCAAAAGGGGACATTACACTTCTTTTGTTGTTTCTACATAACTTCTTTGTTTTAGTTCTTTTTACTTGTTTTGACGATTCATAGACATCAACCTTATCTCATTCTTTCTAAATCTTAAACCAATACAAATGCATCAAATTTGTTCTCACCGTGCTTCTTTTGTTTCAAGTTTTCTCAAGGAGTTTCTTTGCACTTCTTTTGCAGTTTCTACATAAACTTTTTGTTTTAGTTCCTTTAACCTATTTTGACGATTCACAAACATCAACCTTATCTCATTCTTTTAAATCTTAAACCAATACAAATGCATCAAATTTTTTCTCCATAGATTGAGGTTTTCTCTTCCTTGCAATAAGCTTTTGACTCCTAGATTAAACTACGTATTATGTTTTATTTTTTAAATGATTCTAAAAGTTATTACTCTTCCCTGCTTATACCAATACAAATGCATCAAATTTGTTCTCCAAAGATTGAGGTTTTCTCTTCATTGCAATAAGCTTGTGACTCTTGAATTATACTATGTATTATGTTTAAATGATTCTAAAAGCTATTACTATGATGAAAATCTATAAAACTTTACAATATGTCGGTATAATTGTTTAGGATGGCACTTTATCCCCTCCAAGTAATCAATTAACTTTCTATATATCTAATATTCAAAATCTTGTTGATATATAGCATTGACAAACATTGAAAACTTCTTTTAAAAGCTTCTCGTCTTTTCTAGAGATTATTTCTTCTTCTATTTATTAGAACTTACAAATGATGTTTAGATTTTACTATTATAAGAGCATAATAGATTTCTCAATAGATTTGAGATTCATGCAACACTTTTTCTAATATGGAATTTAAAGTTGTCACCATTTTAGTCTTTGGAGAAACTTAGAACATTAGAGCAATTTAAATATCAAGATGTGACAAAGTATTTTGGGTCATTGATATGCTCTTTAAATTGGATTTGGATCTTAGTAATCCAAACACAAGAAAATAATGTACATAATAATGCATCTTGAGACAAGTGTATTGTTAAATGTTTTGCATAAAGCATGCTATGATGATGGTTGATTATATTTTGATTTTGAGTGCTTTTGTTATTTTTTTGGAGTAAAAATTAGCTTAAAACTATATTTATTATGTAGTTACCTAAGCTTGAAGAAGGTGTTCAACACATTTTAATCACTGGTGGAGCAGGATACATTGGGTCACATGCTTCTCTATGATAGTTAATTCGGCCCCCCCCAACTCAGGCCTAGCTTCAGGAAGACGCTTATATGATGACAACAATAGTTAGTTTTTTTAGTTTCTGAGTATGTATTTTTTTCTTGATAAGAGCATAAGATTACATTATAATAAGGCTATAATACCTTGGAAAATATGCATAGTGTTCCAATACCAGTGCAAAAGATTATCTAGACCTTTAATAACTAGCTCTTCTTTTATTTGACTTTATTACTCTCTTCAATCTTGTAGCTGATTTTTCTTTCAAGGATTGAATTGCAAAATTTTTTATTTTATTTTTTGAGGGTAACTAGGTACATCATGGAGCCCTAGCTCACTGACAGTACCCTTGTAGGAATGGGCATTGAAACATTTTAATATGCCCACATATTTAACTTTATTAACATGACACTCTATTAATCATAAATCCATTCCGTGATAGACCATTTTAACATGGAGTAAAATTTGAACCTTGATTGCTCACTTTGAAAAACATCCCATTACAATTTCACGAGAACTCAATAAATCTAAACCATAGAATCTTTTTAATATTAAAATAATCATAATGATTTGATAATTGATCTCTTTAAAAAGCATCCCATTACAATTACACCAAACCCCAATAAACCTAAACCATAGAATCTTTCTAATATTGAAGTAATCATAATGGTTTGGTATTGGTTGGGTTCTTTAAATTTAAAGATTTAGACAAATCAATTAAGTAAGCTTTAACCTCGCTGTTCATTTGTAAGGAAACCCTTTCTGACAGTTGAAAATACCTTTGATATGCAAAACGAGGATCAGGCTTCCAAGATCTTTCAAAATATTTAGCTTTAACTTTCGAGAGCTGCGTAATTCCAAGTTTAATATCCTCTTCAGAGAAAACCTTAGATTGGTAAGTGATTTGCGTGTGCTGGGAGGATTGAGTAGATATATACAGAGGTTATTAAGATAAGAGTAGATTTCTCGTTTGGAGATTCAGACCCAAACCCTTTCTAGACGTACTATAAAATGATTTTCTGCAAGAATTGGAAGCTTAAACTTCCAAAAAGGCACATAAAGAATTGGGATGAAATGAGCAGAATGCACATTTGACCGTTTGCAGGGCCGAATGTTTTCTGTCACACGGCGAGATCAATGGCAATCCTTCCGGCGTATCATTTAAAAATAGGAAGGACTGCCATTGATATCGCTGTGTGACAGACCAAGGCGCGCGGAGGTTCTGAAATATAACCGTTGAAGCTATGCATTGTTCTGCACTGTTGCTTGTTACTCTGTTGTGAAAAAAAAAAGAGAAGCATCAACATCAACTGCAAGAATGGCCGTAAATAATAAACATGTTTCGGATTTTGGCTGTTTGGAAGGTGACAAAGAACTTCCACCTTATGATCCACGGGACAAATCTACGTATATCTCTCTTAGGCCGCAATTTTTGCGCTACCGGCCCAACAGAACACTTGACCTCGTCTTTGAGGATGATGATGAAACCTCCCAGGAGAAATGCGAAGGATGTAAATGCAAACAAATAAATGCCTGTGAAGGAATGGAGAAAAGTCAGAAATGGACTTGTTCCATAAGAAAATTTGTGATTCTGATGTTAGTGGCGCTGTTTGTTTCTATTGCTGTTGTGACATATGGGTTTTGGAAGCAAGACATTCTGAAACCAACGGATTTTGCTCTTTATTTGGAAGCTCCCAATGAATATGCAGATGAATTGGGCCTGTCAACTAATGAGGATTCAAATGAATCTGGCCTGCGAATCAATGAAAATACAGAACAATTGAGCATATCAATTGATGGAGATGAAGTCCATGATCTTCCATTGCTAGCGTTGGAGAGCCCAAATCACATGGAAGCTATCACGTCAGAGGCAAAAAAGGGCAAGGAATGGGTATTGGATATTTTTGTTGCGGAAGATTCCAAACATTTGGGAGCTGTGTCGTCTAGCACTTCAATTAAATCTCTAGAAAGTCACCTGCTTTATGGAGTTACAGGTGCATTTTTGTTTGCAAATGAAGCCCATGATCTTGCAGCACTTCGGTTTGACACACCGGAATTTGAGAGCACATATGATTTTGGAGAAAAAAAGGGCCAGGAATGGGTGCTGGATATTTTTGTTGTGGAAAATTCCAAACATTTAGGAGGAGTGTCGTCTAGCACTTCAATTAAATCTCTAGAAAGTCTCCTGTTTGATGGAGTTGCGGGTGCATTTTTTTTTGCAGCTGTGTGTGCATATTTGGTTAATTGGTATACAAAAAGGGCAACATATGCTAGTCCTAAGACTTTCCTAGAATCTGTTAAAGAAATTCAGGCAAGGACGAACGATCGTACAGAAGGTCCTTCAACGCAGTTTTCAAAAGTGCAGACGAAGGGCTCCTCTGTGCCAAGCGTGCAACTTTTAAATGAGTATTCTCCAGCACATGCGGTCAGCTCTTCCGGCAAAAAGAGGGATAACATGTGGAATGATTCAAGTATTCGAGAAAGTTCAGTTTACACTCCCATCCTGAAGGTTAGGAGGAAGCGCAATTCAGATTCTACCACAGACCAAGAAAACATGATTACTGGAGAAATATATATGGAAAATTCTTCTTATGCAAGTCTCACAACGACGGTAAAGAAGGTAATTTCTCATCAATACCATTTCCCTTGAGAATGCAGAAGAATCTAATGAGCTTGTCTCTTCTCTTGTATTCTTATCTTTACTGCTCTTGGGAATGAAACATTCCAATGTTTTTGAAGCATTTTCTCTTAACAGTTCTTCCTCCATTGACTCTGCATATGGTATGATATGCACTCTAGTTTATTATTTTACCATTGTTAAAGGTGTTCTATTCATCTCCATTGTGTTTTTATCTATCTCAAGCATTACATTGTTGTCATCTGGAACATAGCATTTTATAATTAAGAATCCTGTAGCTGATGTTCTATTTTCTTTCAGCGCTTTATGGGCGATACTTGATATCTTTACACCCCTAGATACAAGTACTACACTAATGGAAATAGGTACCCTCTCAATGAGCTTGGTTTTCTCTTTTGGTTATGGATGCATACCTATGAATAAGTGATGCAAACCTGGCTTAAAACTAGATCTAATACAATAGCGAGTCAGATCTAGATCTGCTCAGTTCTTTCCAGACAGTTAATTTTATTGTTTAGAATGTTCGTTCCATTTAATTAGAAGCCAGTGCTGTTAGAGAGCAAGTTCAGTTTATAAAGAGCAAGTTCAATTGGGATATAAGAGGATTGGTCCTAGCAGAAAGGAGAGTTGGAATTCATTATTTTGGGGATAAAAAGGAGTCGTGAGAGTTGGTTATGTATCCATAAGGAATCTCACATTCTACATGTCCTGAGCGTGTTTTTGTCATTCAATTCTTTACTCTGAAAATAGTTCTACATTATTCCCGGTTTGTTGTGTAAGGATTTTTTTAATAGTATTCCATGTTTTCCAGAAGGGCCGAGCATTTTGTTGTCCAGCTGATTGTGCTCTTTATAAACTAGTATGCCATGTCATGTCAACCTTCCTGCACAATGGGCATACATGTATTCCCTTTTTTAGTGCAAAGTGCTACTGATCTTGCAGGGGAGCATTCCATGATGAACAAGAATTTCTCTAACCACCCGGGATCTTTGCCCTTTGTAAAGTGTTTTGCTGTATACCCGGTATTGCTATTTTTATTTTGTAGTTGAGTTTCTTCAAGGGACATTTCTAAGAATAGTTTGTGTTTGTTTAATGTAGGATAAAGATAAAAAGCTGCTATAAGTAATACCTGTGAGTGTTAAATTATGTGATCAGATGTAAATGCACAGAAATGAATCAAAAATCAGACAAGATAACACAGCATGTACCATGGGAAAACCCTCCTCTTGAGGGAGAAAAACCCAGCAACAAAGATCTCTCTTATTATTTGATGCAACAGTGGTAGATTTACTAATTACAATGAGGTCTAACACAAGACCAATAACAGGAGTCAAGCAATAAGGAATGACAGATTGTATGCTCTAGATCGCACCTGAGAATATTGATCTAACAATATACAGTAGGTCTTCAACCTCTCAGACTTTGACAACACTTAATAAGAACGAACTGGTAACTTCAAGATTCGGCCACTGAGAGATCGTCCTTGAATGGAAACACTGAACTGGTGAATGCGCATATGAGACTCAGAGTTCGCACTGATTACTGGTGTATGAGCACTCGGATCTTCAGAGTTTGCACAGATCTTTGATGTAGTTCGTGCCTGGACACAACCGATGAAGATAACTTATTCGCATGTAGTGAACTTGTTTGCACTTGAGGTAGGTGTTTGCATTTGCTTGAGTCGAGCTTCTCTACTATCTTCGCACTTGAGAAATGACGGATTTTGTTCAGAGCTCTTTTTCACATCACTGAAATGAATGAATAACTATCCATATGTAGGAACCGAAGTTTTAATGTCGGCCTCTTACAATGTCTTATATTCTTTCAATGAAGTCGGCCTTAGAAATTAAGTAACCTTTATGATTTTCGAATTATATATGTCGGCCAAATCATAAGACACAAAATAATTATACATGTCGGCCAAATCATAAGACACAAAATAATAAGAGGTAAATTGAATAGCCGATGGCTACATTCAATTTAAGACTTTCTCAAGGAACGTGAGCTGGAAGGATCAACTGACGCTGTTATAACATTAACACTCCCTCTCAGCTAGGGAGAGATCTTCCAGCTGAAAATTATCTCCACATGAAGTTCATCTGCTACTGATTACTGGTGTATGAGCACTCGGATCTTCAGAGTTTGCACAGATCTTTGATGTAGTTCGCGCCTGGACACAACCGATGAAGATAACTTATTCGCATGTAGTGAACTTGTTTGCACTTGAGGTAGGTGTTCGCATTTGCTTGAGTTGAGCTTCTCTACTATCTTCGCACTTGAGAAATGACGGATTTTGTTCAGAGCTCTTTTTCACATCACTGAAATGAATGAATAACTATCCATATGTAGGAACCGAAGTTTTAATGTCGGCCTCTTACAATGTCTTATATTCTTTCAATGAAGTCGGCCTTAGAAATTAAGTAACCTTTATGATTTTCGAATTATATATGTCGGCCAAATCATAAGACACAAAATAATTATACATGTCGGCCAAATCATAAGACACAAAATAATAAGAGGTAAATTGAATAGCCGATGGCTACATTCAATTTAAGACTTTCTCAAGGAACGTGAGCTGGAAGGATCAACCAACGCTGTTATAACATTAACAGTGAGAAGATCAGATTGGATTCAGAACCCAACAAAATCTGATTGTGTTCTGTATAAACAAGTATGTCATTTAGAGATAATAGATTTTCACAATCCATGAAGATTTGATGAGTGTTTCTGGATTAGATTGTGTTTGTATTTTTTGCATCAATGTTTCGGATCACACTCCATGATCCATCATCAGGATGTCAGAGAGCATAAGGAGTAAAATGAATAGCTGCAGACCAAGAATGAATAAAAAGGAGGGAAGAGTGGGTAGGAGAGGAAGCACAATAACCAAGGAATTGATAGAAGGAAATAAACTAATAAAAACACATAAAAGAAATTAAATACAAGCAAAATAAATAAAAAATAAAATCAAGCATAAAGAACCCAAGGCAAGCAAATTCAATATATGAATACAAACAAGGAAAGAAAAAGAAGCACGAAGAAAAAGAATAAGGAAATAGCAAAAGCATTAAGAAGAGGATAAAACGAAAGCAAAGACCACAAATAACTAAAAAAGAAATAACTAAGCGACACAAAAAAACAAAATTACTCAAACCAAAGACAAAAGAATTCAAAAGTGAGTATATATTTAACATGATGACAATTCATGAATCCCCTTTTTTAGTGGAAAGTGCAATTGATCTTGCAGGGGAGCATTCCATGATGAACAAGATCTTCTCTAACTACCCAGGATCTTTGCCCTTCCTACAGTGTTTTCTTGTATACACAGTCTTGCTGTTATTATTGTGTAGTTGATTTTCTTCAAGGGACATTTCTATGTATAGTTTCTTTTTGTATGATGCAGGATGTAGACAAAAAGCAGCAAAAAGTAATACCTGTGAGAAGATCAGATCGGATTCGGAACCCAACAAAATCTGATTGTGCTTTGTATAAACAAGTATGTCATTTCATGTCAACCTTCCTGCACAATGGGCATGCATTTATTCCTTTTTTTAGTGGAAAGTACTACTGATCTTGCAGGGGAGCATTCCATGATGAACAAGATCTTCTCTAACCACCCAGGATCCTTGCCCTTCCTACAATGTTTTTCTGTATACCCAGTCTTGCTATTTTTCTTTTGTAGTTGATATTCTTCAAGAAACATTTCTAAGAATAGTATGTTTTTGTAAAATACAGGATGTAGATAAAAAACAGCCAAAAGTAATACCGGTGAAAAAATCAGATCAGATTCCGAACTCAACAAAATCTGATTGTGCTCTGTATAAACAAGTATGTCATGCCAACCTTCCTGCACAGAGGGCATTGCATGTATTCCCTTTTTTAGTGGAAAGTGCCACTGATCTTGCAGTGGAGCATTTTATGATGAACAAGATCTTCTCGAACCACCCAGGATCGTTGCCCTTCCAATAGTGTTTTGTTGTATACCCAGTCTTGCTATTTTTATCGTGTAGTTGATTTTCTTCAAGGGACATTTCTAACTATAGTTTATTTTTGTATGATACAGGATGTAGATAAAAAACAGCTAAATGTAATACCTGTGAGTAGATCAGATCGGATTCGGAACCCAAAAAAATCTGATTGTGCTTTGTATAAACAAGTATGTCATTTCAATGGGCATGCATGTATTCCTTTTTTAGTGGAAAGTGCTACTGTTCTTGCAGGGGAGCATTCCATGATGAACAAGATCTTCTCTAACCACCCAGGATCCTTGCCCTTCTACAATGTTTTGCTGTATATCCAGTCTTGCTATTTTTCTTTTGTAGTTGATATTCTTCAAGGAACATTTCTAAGAATAGTATGTTTTTGTAAAATGCAGGATGTAGATAAAAAACAGCCAAAAGTAATACCGGTGAAAAAATCAGATCAGATTCCGAACTCAACAAAATCTGATTGTGCTCTGTATAAACAAGTATGTCATGCCAACCTTCCTGCACAGAAGGCATTGCATGTATTCCCTTTTTTAGTGGAAAGTGCCACTGATCTTGCAGTGGAGCATTTTATGATGAACAAGATCTTCTCGAACCGCCCAGGATCGTTGCCCTTCCAATAGTGTTTTGTTGTATACCCAGTCTTGCTATTTTTATCATGTAGTTGATTTTCTTCAAGGACATTTTTAACTATAGTTTATTTTTGTATGATACAGGATGTAGATAAAAAACAGCTAAACATAATACCTGTGAGAAGATCAGATCGGATTTGGAACCCAACAAAATCTGATTGTGCTTTGTATAAACAAGTATGTCATTTCAATGGGCATGCATGTATTCCTTTTTTTAGTGGAAAGTGCTACTGTTCTTGCAGGGGAGCATTCCATGATGAACAAGATCTTCTCTAACCACCCAGGATCCTTGCCCTTCCTACAGTGTTTTACTGTATACCCAGTCTTGCTATTTTTCTTTTGTAGTTGATTTTCTTCAAGGAACATTTTTGAGAATAGTATGTTTTTGTAAAATGCAGGATGTAGATAAAAAGCAGCCAAAAGTAATACCAGTGAAAAAATCAGATCGGATTCCGAACTCAACAAAATCTGATTGTGCTCTGTATAAACAAGTATGTTATGTCATGTCAACCTTCCTGCACAGAGGGCATTGCATGTATTCCCTTTTTTAGTTGGAAAGTGCCACTGATCTTGCAGTGGAGCATTCTATGATGAACAAGATCTCGAACCGCCCAGGATCCTTGCCCTTCCAATAGTGTTTTGTTGTATACCCAGTCTTGCTATTTTTATTTTGTAGTTGATTTTTTTCAAGGGACATTTCTAAGAATAGTTTGTGTTTGTATAATGCAGGATGTAGATAAAAATCAGCTAAAAGCAATACCTGTGAGAAGATCAGATCGGATTCGGAACCCAACAAAATCTAACTGTGGTCGTAGACAGTGTGCATAAACTGTTTAACAAAATGCTTCAAAGGGATGTCATTTCAATCAGATGGATGTAACATTTGTAGAGTATGCAATGAGTGGATTTGTTGAATATGCTTAAACCTTCAAGCAAATGTAGTTGGCAGGTGATCCAACTAATTTCCATGGGTTGTGCCAGCGTCAAACCCATGAAGTCCCTTTAATTGAATTCATCGTGATTGCAGGATATCCATGAAATGGGTTTTTTTGAAAGGTTCTTAGAAAATTTCATGCAAATGTAGTCCCCTACGTCACCAACATTTCCTTCTATGCCTGCCTATAAATGGAAACTCTAAAAAAAATTTAAACAACCAATGGTGGAA
>VDFB02261120.1:0-63149 GCA_007258455.2 Sequoia sempervirens | reverse complement strand
ATAAAAGTTTACAATATGTGGGTATAATTGTTTAGGATGGCACTTTATCCCCTCCAAGTAATCAATTAACTTTCTATATATCTAATATTCAAAATCTTGTTGATATATAGCATTGACAAACATTGAAAACTTCTTTTAAAAGCTTCTCGTCTTTTCTAGAGATTATTTCTTCTTCTATTTATTAGAACTTACAAATGATGTTTAGATTTTACTATTATAAGAGCATAATAGATTTCTCAATAGATTTGAGATTCATGCAACACTTTTTCTAATATGGAATTTAAAGTTGTCACCATTTTAGTCTTTGGAGAAACTTAGAACATTAGAGCAATTTAAATATCAAGATGTGACAAAGTATTTTGGGTCATTGATATGCTCTTTAAATTGGATTTGGATCTTAGTAATCCAAACACAAGAAAATAATGTACATAATAATGCATCTTGAGACAAGTGTATTGTTAAATGTTTTGCATAAAGCATGCTATGATGATGGTTGATTATATTTTGATTTTGAGTGCTTTTGTTATTTTTTTGGAGTAAAAATTAGCTTAAAACTATATTTATTATGTAGTTACCTAAGCTTGAAGAAGGTGTTCAACACATTTTAATCACTGGTGGAGCAGGATACATTGGGTCACATGCTTCTCTATGATAGTTAATTCGGCCCCCCCCAACTCAGGCCTAGCTTCAGGAAGACGCTTATATGATGACAACAATAGTTAGTTTTTTTAGTTTCTGAGTATGTATTTTTTTCTTGATAAGAGCATAAGATTACATTATAATAAGGCTATAATACCTTGGAAAATATGCATAGTGTTCCAATACCAGTGCAAAAGATTATCTAGACCTTTAATAACTAGCTCTTCTTTTATTTGACTTTATTACTCTCTTCAATCTTGTAGCTGATTTTTCTTTCAAGGATTGAATTGCAAAATTTTTTATTTTATTTTTTGAGGGTAACTAGGTACATCATGGAGCCCTAGCTCACTGACAGTACCCTTGTAGGAATGGGCATTGAAACATTTTAATATGCCCACATATTTAACTTTATTAACATGACACTCTATTAATCATAAATCCATTCCGTGATAGACCATTTTAACATGGAGTAAAATTTGAACCTTGATTGCTCACTTTGAAAAACATCCCATTACAATTTCACGAGAACTCAATAAATCTAAACCATAGAATCTTTTTAATATTAAAATAATCATAATGATTTGATAATTGATCTCTTTAAAAAGCATCCCATTACAATTACACCAAACCCCAATAAACCTAAACCATAGAATCTTTCTAATATTGAAGTAATCATAATGGTTTGGTATTGGTTGGGTTCTTTAAATTTAAAGATTTAGACAAATCAATTAAGTAAGCTTTAACCTCGCTGTTCATTTGTAAGGAAACCCTTTCTGACAGTTGAAAATACCTTTGATATGCAAAACGAGGATCAGGCTTCCAAGATCTTTCAAAATATTTAGCTTTAACTTTCGAGAGCTGCGTAATTCCAAGTTTAATATCCTCTTCAGAGAAAACCTTAGATTGGTAAGTGATTTGCGTGTGCTGGGAGGATTGAGTAGATATATACAGAGGTTATTAAGATAAGAGTAGATTTCTCGTTTGGAGATTCAGACCCAAACCCTTTCTAGACGTACTATAAAATGATTTTCTGCAAGAATTGGAAGCTTAAACTTCCAAAAAGGCACATAAAGAATTGGGATGAAATGAGCAGAATGCACATTTGACCGTTTGCAGGGCCGAATGTTTTCTGTCACACGGCGAGATCAATGGCAATCCTTCCGGCGTATCATTTAAAAATAGGAAGGACTGCCATTGATATCGCTGTGTGACAGACCAAGGCGCGCGGAGGTTCTGAAATATAACCGTTGAAGCTATGCATTGTTCTGCACTGTTGCTTGTTACTCTGTTGTGAAAAAAAAAAGAGAAGCATCAACATCAACTGCAAGAATGGCCGTAAATAATAAACATGTTTCGGATTTTGGCTGTTTGGAAGGTGACAAAGAACTTCCACCTTATGATCCACGGGACAAATCTACGTATATCTCTCTTAGGCCGCAATTTTTGCGCTACCGGCCCAACAGAACACTTGACCTCGTCTTTGAGGATGATGATGAAACCTCCCAGGAGAAATGCGAAGGATGTAAATGCAAACAAATAAATGCCTGTGAAGGAATGGAGAAAAGTCAGAAATGGACTTGTTCCATAAGAAAATTTGTGATTCTGATGTTAGTGGCGCTGTTTGTTTCTATTGCTGTTGTGACATATGGGTTTTGGAAGCAAGACATTCTGAAACCAACGGATTTTGCTCTTTATTTGGAAGCTCCCAATGAATATGCAGATGAATTGGGCCTGTCAACTAATGAGGATTCAAATGAATCTGGCCTGCGAATCAATGAAAATACAGAACAATTGAGCATATCAATTGATGGAGATGAAGTCCATGATCTTCCATTGCTAGCGTTGGAGAGCCCAAATCACATGGAAGCTATCACGTCAGAGGCAAAAAAGGGCAAGGAATGGGTATTGGATATTTTTGTTGCGGAAGATTCCAAACATTTGGGAGCTGTGTCGTCTAGCACTTCAATTAAATCTCTAGAAAGTCACCTGCTTTATGGAGTTACAGGTGCATTTTTGTTTGCAAATGAAGCCCATGATCTTGCAGCACTTCGGTTTGACACACCGGAATTTGAGAGCACATATGATTTTGGAGAAAAAAAGGGCCAGGAATGGGTGCTGGATATTTTTGTTGTGGAAAATTCCAAACATTTAGGAGGAGTGTCGTCTAGCACTTCAATTAAATCTCTAGAAAGTCTCCTGTTTGATGGAGTTGCGGGTGCATTTTTTTTTGCAGCTGTGTGTGCATATTTGGTTAATTGGTATACAAAAAGGGCAACATATGCTAGTCCTAAGACTTTCCTAGAATCTGTTAAAGAAATTCAGGCAAGGACGAACGATCGTACAGAAGGTCCTTCAACGCAGTTTTCAAAAGTGCAGACGAAGGGCTCCTCTGTGCCAAGCGTGCAACTTTTAAATGAGTATTCTCCAGCACATGCGGTCAGCTCTTCCGGCAAAAAGAGGGATAACATGTGGAATGATTCAAGTATTCGAGAAAGTTCAGTTTACACTCCCATCCTGAAGGTTAGGAGGAAGCGCAATTCAGATTCTACCACAGACCAAGAAAACATGATTACTGGAGAAATATATATGGAAAATTCTTCTTATGCAAGTCTCACAACGACGGTAAAGAAGGTAATTTCTCATCAATACCATTTCCCTTGAGAATGCAGAAGAATCTAATGAGCTTGTCTCTTCTCTTGTATTCTTATCTTTACTGCTCTTGGGAATGAAACATTCCAATGTTTTTGAAGCATTTTCTCTTAACAGTTCTTCCTCCATTGACTCTGCATATGGTATGATATGCACTCTAGTTTATTATTTTACCATTGTTAAAGGTGTTCTATTCATCTCCATTGTGTTTTTATCTATCTCAAGCATTACATTGTTGTCATCTGGAACATAGCATTTTATAATTAAGAATCCTGTAGCCGATGTTCTATTTTCTTTCAGCGCTTTATGGGCGATACTTGATATCTTTACACCCCTAGATACAAGTACTACACTAATGGAAATAGGTACCCTCTCAATGAGCTTGGTTTTCTCTTTTGGTTATGGATGCATACCTATGAATAAGTGATGCAAACCTGGCTTAAAACTAGATCTAATACAATAGCGAGTCAGATCTAGATCTGCTCAGTTCTTTCCAGACAGTTAATTTTATTGTTTAGAATGTTCGTTCCATTTAATTAGAAGCCAGTGCTGTTAGAGAGCAAGTTCAGTTTATAAAGAGCAAGTTCAATTGGGATATAAGAGGATTGGTCCTAGCAGAAAGGAGAGTTGGAATTCATTATTTTGGGGATAAAAAGGAGTCGTGAGAGTTGGTTATGTATCCATAAGGAATCTCACATTCTACATGTCCTGAGCGTGTTTTTGTCATTCAATTCTTTACTCTGAAAATAGTTCTACATTATTCCCGGTTTGTTGTGTAAGGATTTTTTTAATAGTATTCCATGTTTTCCAGAAGGGCCGAGCATTTTGTTGTCCAGCTGATTGTGCTCTTTATAAACTAGTATGCCATGTCATGTCAACCTTCCTGCACAATGGGCATACATGTATTCCCTTTTTTAGTGCAAAGTGCTACTGATCTTGCAGGGGAGCATTCCATGATGAACAAGAATTTCTCTAACCACCCGGGATCTTTGCCCTTTGTAAAGTGTTTTGCTGTATACCCGGTATTGCTATTTTTATTTTGTAGTTGAGTTTCTTCAAGGGACATTTCTAAGAATAGTTTGTGTTTGTTTAATGTAGGATAAAGATAAAAAGCTGCTATAAGTAATACCTGTGAGTGTTAAATTATGTGATCAGATGTAAATGCACAGAAATGAATCAAAAATCAGACAAGATAACACAGCATGTACCATGGGAAAACCCTCCTCTTGAGGGAGAAAAACCCAGCAACAAAGATCTCTCTTATTATTTGATGCAACAGTGGTAGATTTACTAATTACAATGAGGTCTAACACAAGACCAATAACAGGAGTCAAGCAATAAGGAATGACAGATTGTATGCTCTAGATCGCACCTGAGAATATTGATCTAACAATATACAGTAGGTCTTCAACCTCTCAGACTTTGACAACACTTAATAAGAACGAACTGGTAACTTCAAGATTCGGCCACTGAGAGATCGTCCTTGAATGGAAACACTGAACTGGTGAATGCGCATATGAGACTCAGAGTTCGCACTGATTACTGGTGTATGAGCACTCGGATCTTCAGAGTTTGCACAGATCTTTGATGTAGTTCGTGCCTGGACACAACCGATGAAGATAACTTATTCGCATGTAGTGAACTTGTTTGCACTTGAGGTAGGTGTTTGCATTTGCTTGAGTCGAGCTTCTCTACTATCTTCGCACTTGAGAAATGACGGATTTTGTTCAGAGCTCTTTTTCACATCACTGAAATGAATGAATAACTATCCATATGTAGGAACCGAAGTTTTAATGTCGGCCTCTTACAATGTCTTATATTCTTTCAATGAAGTCGGCCTTAGAAATTAAGTAACCTTTATGATTTTCGAATTATATATGTCGGCCAAATCATAAGACACAAAATAATTATACATGTCGGCCAAATCATAAGACACAAAATAATAAGAGGTAAATTGAATAGCCGATGGCTACATTCAATTTAAGACTTTCTCAAGGAACGTGAGCTGGAAGGATCAACTGACGCTGTTATAACATTAACACTCCCTCTCAGCTAGGGAGAGATCTTCCAGCTGAAAATTATCTCCACATGAAGTTCATCTGCTACTGATTACTGGTGTATGAGCACTCGGATCTTCAGAGTTTGCACAGATCTTTGATGTAGTTCGCGCCTGGACACAACCGATGAAGATAACTTATTCGCATGTAGTGAACTTGTTTGCACTTGAGGTAGGTGTTCGCATTTGCTTGAGTTGAGCTTCTCTACTATCTTCGCACTTGAGAAATGACGGATTTTGTTCAGAGCTCTTTTTCACATCACTGAAATGAATGAATAACTATCCATATGTAGGAACCGAAGTTTTAATGTCGGCCTCTTACAATGTCTTATATTCTTTCAATGAAGTCGGCCTTAGAAATTAAGTAACCTTTATGATTTTCGAATTATATATGTCGGCCAAATCATAAGACACAAAATAATTATACATGTCGGCCAAATCATAAGACACAAAATAATAAGAGGTAAATTGAATAGCCGATGGCTACATTCAATTTAAGACTTTCTCAAGGAACGTGAGCTGGAAGGATCAACCAACGCTGTTATAACATTAACAGTGAGAAGATCAGATTGGATTCAGAACCCAACAAAATCTGATTGTGTTCTGTATAAACAAGTATGTCATTTAGAGATAATAGATTTTCACAATCCATGAAGATTTGATGAGTGTTTCTGGATTAGATTGTGTTTGTATTTTTTGCATCAATGTTTCGGATCACACTCCATGATCCATCATCAGGATGTCAGAGAGCATAAGGAGTAAAATGAATAGCTGCAGACCAAGAATGAATAAAAAGGAGGGAAGAGTGGGTAGGAGAGGAAGCACAATAACCAAGGAATTGATAGAAGGAAATAAACTAATAAAAACACATAAAAGAAATTAAATACAAGCAAAATAAATAAAAAATAAAATCAAGCATAAAGAACCCAAGGCAAGCAAATTCAATATATGAATACAAACAAGGAAAGAAAAAGAAGCACGAAGAAAAAGAATAAGGAAATAGCAAAAGCATTAAGAAGAGGATAAAACGAAAGCAAAGACCACAAATAACTAAAAAAGAAATAACTAAGCGACACAAAAAAACAAAATTACTCAAACCAAAGACAAAAGAATTCAAAAGTGAGTATATATTTAACATGATGACAATTCATGAATCCCCTTTTTTAGTGGAAAGTGCAATTGATCTTGCAGGGGAGCATTCCATGATGAACAAGATCTTCTCTAACTACCCAGGATCTTTGCCCTTCCTACAGTGTTTTCTTGTATACACAGTCTTGCTGTTATTATTGTGTAGTTGATTTTCTTCAAGGGACATTTCTATGTATAGTTTCTTTTTGTATGATGCAGGATGTAGACAAAAAGCAGCAAAAAGTAATACCTGTGAGAAGATCAGATCGGATTCGGAACCCAACAAAATCTGATTGTGCTTTGTATAAACAAGTATGTCATTTCATGTCAACCTTCCTGCACAATGGGCATGCATTTATTCCTTTTTTTAGTGGAAAGTACTACTGATCTTGCAGGGGAGCATTCCATGATGAACAAGATCTTCTCTAACCACCCAGGATCCTTGCCCTTCCTACAATGTTTTTCTGTATACCCAGTCTTGCTATTTTTCTTTTGTAGTTGATATTCTTCAAGAAACATTTCTAAGAATAGTATGTTTTTGTAAAATACAGGATGTAGATAAAAAACAGCCAAAAGTAATACCGGTGAAAAAATCAGATCAGATTCCGAACTCAACAAAATCTGATTGTGCTCTGTATAAACAAGTATGTCATGCCAACCTTCCTGCACAGAGGGCATTGCATGTATTCCCTTTTTTAGTGGAAAGTGCCACTGATCTTGCAGTGGAGCATTTTATGATGAACAAGATCTTCTCGAACCACCCAGGATCGTTGCCCTTCCAATAGTGTTTTGTTGTATACCCAGTCTTGCTATTTTTATCGTGTAGTTGATTTTCTTCAAGGGACATTTCTAACTATAGTTTATTTTTGTATGATACAGGATGTAGATAAAAAACAGCTAAACGTAATACCTGTGAGTAGATCAGATCGGATTCGGAACCCAAAAAAATCTGATTGTGCTTTGTATAAACAAGTATGTCATTTCAATGGGCATGCATGTATTCCTTTTTTAGTGGAAAGTGCTACTGTTCTTGCAGGGGAGCATTCCATGATGAACAAGATCTTCTCTAACCACCCAGGATCCTTGCCCTTCTACAATGTTTTGCTGTATATCCAGTCTTGCTATTTTTCTTTTGTAGTTGATATTCTTCAAGGAACATTTCTAAGAATAGTATGTTTTTGTAAAATGCAGGATGTAGATAAAAAACAGCCAAAAGTAATACCGGTGAAAAAATCAGATCAGATTCCGAACTCAACAAAATCTGATTGTGCTCTGTATAAACAAGTATGTCATGCCAACCTTCCTGCACAGAAGGCATTGCATGTATTCCCTTTTTTAGTGGAAAGTGCCACTGATCTTGCAGTGGAGCATTTTATGATGAACAAGATCTTCTCGAACCGCCCAGGATCGTTGCCCTTCCAATAGTGTTTTGTTGTATACCCAGTCTTGCTATTTTTATCATGTAGTTGATTTTCTTCAAGGACATTTTTAACTATAGTTTATTTTTGTATGATACAGGATGTAGATAAAAAACAGCTAAACATAATACCTGTGAGAAGATCAGATCGGATTTGGAACCCAACAAAATCTGATTGTGCTTTGTATAAACAAGTATGTCATTTCAATGGGCATGCATGTATTCCTTTTTTTAGTGGAAAGTGCTACTGTTCTTGCAGGGGAGCATTCCATGATGAACAAGATCTTCTCTAACCACCCAGGATCCTTGCCCTTCCTACAGTGTTTTACTGTATACCCAGTCTTGCTATTTTTCTTTTGTAGTTGATTTTCTTCAAGGAACATTTTTGAGAATAGTATGTTTTTGTAAAATGCAGGATGTAGATAAAAAGCAGCCAAAAGTAATACCAGTGAAAAAATCAGATCGGATTCCGAACTCAACAAAATCTGATTGTGCTCTGTATAAACAAGTATGTTATGTCATGTCAACCTTCCTGCACAGAGGGCATTGCATGTATTCCCTTTTTTAGTTGGAAAGTGCCACTGATCTTGCAGTGGAGCATTCTATGATGAACAAGATCTCGAACCGCCCAGGATCCTTGCCCTTCCAATAGTGTTTTGTTGTATACCCAGTCTTGCTATTTTTATTTTGTAGTTGATTTTTTTCAAGGGACATTTCTAAGAATAGTTTGTGTTTGTATAATGCAGGATGTAGATAAAAATCAGCTAAAAGCAATACCTGTGAGAAGATCAGATCGGATTCGGAACCCAACAAAATCTAACTGTGGTCGTAGACAGTGTGCATAAACTGTTTAACAAAATGCTTCAAAGGGATGTCATTTCAATCAGATGGATGTAACATTTGTAGAGTATGCAATGAGTGGATTTGTTGAATATGCTTAAACCTTCAAGCAAATGTAGTTGGCAGGTGATCCAACTAATTTCCATGGGTTGTGCCAGCGTCAAACCCATGAAGTCCCTTTAATTGAATTCATCGTGATTGCAGGATATCCATGAAATGGGTTTTTTTGAAAGGTTCTTAGAAAATTTCATGCAAATGTAGTCCCCTACGTCACCAACATTTCCTTCTATGCCTGCCTATAAATGGAAACTCTAAAAAAAATTTAAACAACCAATGGTGGAATTTTATCAGATTTCATAGATACTGATGCACCAGCAGTCATGTATGAAAAGTACGGAAACATAGATAGCATGTGAACTATTTGCCAGAATGTCTCCAATAGGTCATCTCATCATACATCAAGAAATGAGAATTTTTTCTAATCGAACTGGTCTTAAAGTGCTAGATGCATATGAAGATACTCCTGTGTTTCAACAGTTTCATGAATTGGATATAGGTGTTGATAATATTGCTAAAACTCGTAGATGTCTTAGATATATTCTTGAAAGACATAGATTATCATTATCCATGGTGCATTTCTTTCAACTTACCTTGCCTCTGGCTAAAAGCCACCCATAACACTTGGGAGTATAATGAACATTGATAAAATGAACTGGCCTTGTTGATGTCCTGATGTTATGGTTATGTGCAGGTCTGTGGCTTCTGGTTTATAACACTTGGGAGTATAATAAACATTGATAAAATGAGCTTGTTGCTGAAATCATTAATACTATTTAAGGTTCAGTGATCGAAGCACTATCAAAGAATTGAATTGAAATCCCTGAATTTTGAACACATCGAATTTGCTTAAATGAATGTTTTAATTCTTGAAATTATTATTTTTAATAAATAAAACAAAAAAATTATATAAGTTACAAAACAATGATTTTCTTGAAGTTTGGCAGTATTCATGGATGTAGAGTGTTGGGAAAGGATATGTTGTTATCCTTATTTTTTTTTAAAAAAAAGGGGTAAAATTTTTATTCAATCAAATCCAAAGTACAACGCAAAGGCCAGAGCCAAATCAAGACCACCATCGGAACAACCAACATCAACACTACATATTCCTGTCTTCCACTAATAACCTCTCCAGGGTCCCAAGATAATCAGAAGGTAACTCATCCCTTCCATTAATATCCCAGCCATCCGCATTCGCAGAGGCCCACTTTGCCAAACAATCAGCCACTCTGTTCCACTCTCTAGGGATATGACAAAGGAGACAAAATCCATGGAACTGCATAGACTCTGAATCTGTCTAATCACAGAGGCTAATTGCCAACTAACATCATCCAAACTCTGGTTGCTCAACATATCCACAACAATCTGAGAATCCGACTCACAGATGATCCTCCTCCAGCCTAAAGAGCATCCACGCTCAACTGCAATTTTAATAGCAAGGGCCTCCATCAGATTATTAGAGTGTTGACCTTTGTAAATAGAGAAAACAAAAACCGCACCACCATCATTACCTCTACCAATACCCCCAACACCAGCATGACCAGGGTTCCCACGAGAAGAACCATCAGTATTAATCTTTAGGACCCCCACTGGGGGAGACGTCCACCTCCCATCCCGACAGACCCGTTGCCTGACCTGACGGGGCTGTCTTTCGGCAAAGCATCCCCTTCTACTATCCCCCAGGTTCAAATTCCGCAAAATAGCAAGATCACCAGGATCAGTATTTTCAGGCATATCACACTTAGCAGAAATAGTCTCCTGAAGCCTACTAATTATCTTCTTCCACAATTGAAAACTTCCCAAATTGGAGCCACAAAAAACTCTACGGTTCCTCTCTAGCCAAAGGTTCCAGAGAATGAAAATAAGCCCAATAGACCAGGCCACCTGCAAAAAAGAAGTTTTCGCTGGAGGCCTGCCCAAACTCTCCCAAAAATCAATAAGGGAGGTAGCATGAATACAGCAATGATGCCAAACCTCCCACCATCTATGCCATATCTCTCTAGAATAAAGGCAAAGAAAGAACAAGTGGGAGGTACACTCCTCACTGTGCGAACAAAGAAGGCAAATAGAAGGTCCCTGAAAGCCTTGCTTGCGAAGATTTTCCCAAGTGAGACATTTCTTCTGAGCAACCAACCATAAGAAAAAATTGCATTTGGGCCAAGAGAAGTCCCATACCTTCTTCCACCATTGCACCTCAGCAGGACCATGTAAGTTCCTGTCAAGCATAGCATAGCCTTGAGCAATAGTAAATTTACCTTTTGGACTAGGACTCCAAGCCAAAATGTCCCTCGCATTAAGGGAGCTGCAGAGCCTGCCCTCCAAAATTCTAGTAAGAATAGCACGATCCTCATCATAACCACCCATGGGCCACTCCTGTGGGTCCTTCCAGCAAGCCACCATCGCCTGACCAATATGCTTGATAGTTTTAAAATGCTCCACCTTAATCCAACTAGCATTAGAAAAAATATGGCAAAGAGGTTGAAGCTGAGGAAAGCTAGAAAGAATGGGAGGGTGGCCATCCCAAGAGTCTTGCCAAAATAGAGCATCAGAGCCTCTATTACAGATCCAGAAGAGACCCTCCTTAATCAGCTGAGCTCCCTTCTTAAGGGTATCCCAAATACAAGAACCTTTACCCAGCAAAGCAAGCTGTGGCACATCAAGGCTATCAACACCAGTAAGATACTTGTGGGCGAGAATCTTGGCCCAATCCTGATCTTGATTGTTGCACCACCTCCAATACAGCTTGGCAACCAAGGCCGTGATAGCAAGAGCCATAGACCTAAGACCAAGGCCCCCAGCATGCTTCGGCCTGCTGTAATGTCCCCTTCTCAGTTGTGATCTTTTCAGTTGACCGTTGGCCTATTCCGGAGACCCTTAGGCTACGCGGATGGTGAAATTAGGGTTTCCTAGTTTTGGGGAGGTTCTTGCTTGGAGTTTGGTATTCTGATTGCGGATTCTTTCTGGGTTTTCAGAGAGCTTCGCAGTGGTATGTTCAGTTTGGCATTCCAGGCAACTTCGCGAATTTACTATTTTTTAGTAAATTCTATTTTTGGCAGTGGACAGGTTGGGTTCAGTTCAGTTGGTCTTCTCTTTGGTTGTTTCAGGGGCACTTTAGTTTTGGAAATTAAGGATCCTAGCAATCCTGAGATGAATAAGCCAAGGATATTAAATTTTAATATTATAGATCCCCTTTTCATTAATAGTACAACCTTAAGCCTTTTTATAAATGGGGAAGCTCCCCTGAAGTTCACATGCCTCACTAATTTAGCCCTGCCCATCAGCCTATTAAGCTCCACAAACTGAAGATAAGACTTGAAGGATTGATAATTGCTTAAAATCCAACCCTGGATAAGACCCTGCCTCACCTGAGAATTTAGGCATAAATCTTCTGAAGAGGTCTAGCAAGACCCTCATTGTGAGTAATGAATAAATAAGGAGATAAAGGGTCCCCTTTCCGGAGTCCCCGAGAAGCACTAAACAAATCTGAAGGTTCCCCATTAATGAGAACTGAGGAGGACGAGGTCACACAACTAAGAACCGAATTCACCCACTCCTCAACAAAGCCAAAAGCCAAGAGTTTTTTGTAAGAACTCCCAACTCACCCGATCATAAGCTTTAAACATGTCCAGTTTAATAAACATAGCCTTCTCCTTAGAGTTAGCCATAGAATGAATAGCTTCCATAGCTATCACAACACCATCCAAAATTTGTCTCCCTTCAACAAAATCACCCTGCTCAGCAGAGATCAGAGTACCGAGGAGTGGTTTGAGTCTCTCAACAATTAATTTGGTGATGATCTTGTAAACAACATTACATAATGCAATAGGCCTGAATTGAGCCAGCCTATTAGCTCCCTCCTTCTTAGGAATGAGAACCAAGAAAGTAGGGTTCATGGACTTGAGCATCTATTTACTCCCATGTGATTCCTGAACCACCTCAAGGAGATCAAACTTTATTATTTCCCAGAACTCCTGAAAGAACTCAATCGGAAACCCATCCGGTCCAGGAGCCTTACCTTTTTTCATATTAAACACCACTTTCTCCAATTCAGGTAACAAGATAGGACCTAAGAGAGCCCCATTCATCTCAGCAGAGACCAGGTGAGGAATACAATCCAAGATGGTCCTCTCCTCAGCCCTAGCAGCAAGATCCTCCCTAGAAAAAATATTTGAAAAATAATTAACTGCTTCCCTAGAAATATCAGCACAGGAAGAGAGTTGAGCCCCATCAGGCGAAACAAGAGAGGAGATAGAATTCCCTTGTCTCCAAGCCTTAATCGAATTATGAAAGAATGCAGTGTTCCTATCCCCCTCTTGAAGCCAATCAACACGAGATTTCTGCTTCTAGAAGATCTCCTCCCGAAGCTCCCACTCTTCCAATCCTTTAAGAGCCAAGGACTTAGCTTTACTTAGATTAGAGGTCAACCCTAGGTCCCGAATCTGACGAGTGATGGTGTCCAACTTGGACTGAGCAGCCATCTTCTGAGCATGCAGGTTCCCAAAACATTGTTTATTCCATCTCTTAAGCCTGAACTTCACATGTTGAAGCCTCTTACTAAAAGTAAACATGGCCGTCCCATGGGCAGGCATCCCTTCGTACCACCAATCCAACATAAGATCATGCAGAGATTGATCTCTTAACCATATCAACTGAAATTTGAAAGAGGGATTTTTGGTGACTCCATAAGCGGTGACAGAGAGCCTAATAGGCCAGTGATCAGAGCCCCTCCAATCGAGAATTTTGAACTGGTGATCAACCTATTGTTCATCCAATAGTAGGAAACAAGAAATCTGTCAAGCCTTTCTGAGATAGCCTCCGCACTACATCTCCTATTATTCCATGTAAAGACCCCATTGGTTGGCTTCACATCAATGAGATTCAAAGAACCAATCATATCCCTGAGCAGAGTTGCAGAAGGGTCCAACCTGGCTATCCCACCATGTTTTTCATCCAGGCAAGTAACGGCATTAAAATCACCAGCCAAAATCCAAGGGAGAAACGGGTCCAAGGCCCGGATGAATCTAATATGAGCCCAGAGATTTGACTTACTTGAAAGATCAGTAGGAGCATAAATATTGGATAACAAACACCTTTCTCTAGTCGCAAAACAAGAGGCTACTAGAGAAATGGAAGACCGACTAGAAATCCACCATAAGGGGAGCACATTCCTCGGGTTCCAGAAGCAAGCCACCCCCCCT
The DNA here is from genome assembly GCA_007258455.2 of Sequoia sempervirens. Lineage (NCBI taxonomy): Eukaryota > Viridiplantae > Streptophyta > Pinopsida > Cupressales > Cupressaceae > Sequoia > Sequoia sempervirens. Next base: position 49,165 of record VDFB02261120.1, on the reverse strand, counting down.
GAACTGTTCAAAGCACCCACCCCCTACTAATTGCCCTAGGGCCAGATGCGCGAAGCACAATTAGCCAAACCATCCACTGTAAGCTTAGTTTCCTGAATAAAAACTACATCGGGTGACTGAGAATCAATTAATCTGCGAACAACCTTTTGTCTAGGGATGCTGTTCAACCCCCTTACATTCCATGATAAAACAATCATTTATGAGGGTGGGAGAAGTGGGGATCAATGGGTTTCACAGACCCAAACTCAACCAAAGTATCACCCATAATCTTGACCTTCTCTTGATCAGTCTTCCTTCCACTCCTTGACGGTTTATCAAGAGGCCCCTTTTTAAAGGATTTCTGTTGTAAGCCTAAAACAGGAGGAGCTTTGTTACCCTTCACAGAGTCTGAGGCCCCCTTAGGAGCAGGGGGATCAGGAGCCACCACAATAGATCCCTTCGGAGCCTGTGACCCCTGGAGATCCCTGATATCCTGAACTTGAGAAGGCAGATCCATAGCTATCTGTTCAACCTGAAGGCCCCCTGGAGATAAAATCTGATCCTCCTTCGCATCCTCATCCTGAACTTCATGCAAACCCTTAGCCCCAGAAGAGAGCTCAACTGAAATACCTTCCTCTTGGACCAAATCTTCAAGAACATCAAATCTGTTAAAAGTGCCATCATTTTGTCTATCCAACCATGTTCTCTTCTTGCCCTTGCCTTTGTTATGGGACTTAACCGGAGTAAAACCCTCGTTATCTACAGGTTCATTAGACAAAGGAGCCTTCCCCTTGTCCCCCCTAGGAGGTCCAGAGGAAGCCAAGGGTAAGGATTTAAATCTGGGACATTTGCGGTGTAAATCTTTAGTTCTTTGGGGCATGTGTTGTATATCTGTGCTTGGTTTCGAATTCTGCTTATACATGTGCATGCCTTTCCCCATGGCACAACAATTTATACACACATGCCACATGCAAACATATTTGAATGTTGGTGTATATGCTTGCATACTTTAAGCTCTATATTGCAATATGGCCAAGGTCCACTGTTCCTTTTGAAATACTTTGATCACTTTGAAGAGGTAAATGCTGGTTTTCTGCAGTGCAGTTTCCTTTCTTTTTATATTGTGGATGTGTGATGGTGTATATTTTAGGATTTGTGAATTTCTTTGTACTTAAAATAATGTTGCTTGTCTCAAGTGCACCAAATGTGTCATAAACTATTTATTTTATTATGAGATATGTAAGTTTTCACAGTTTCTGCATCATTATGCAGTACTGAAGTTTCTCATCTCTTTTTTCTTTTTAAATAGCTTCTCCAGCATATGCACGACTGCTTCTCAGGCACGTCAAATAGAGCGTTATTTCATTTTGTTCTATCTGTACTACTTAGATGCATTTGGCCATGCTATTTTAATGATATTTATCTGAAAATTCTCATGTGCCTACAGTTTAATTTAATCATTCTGCTTGGTTTATTATATATGAGTTAGGCAGCATATTCTTTATGTTGTTTCTTAGAATTTCCTTTCCATTAATTTTTCTCATAACGTTTTGTCAGTGGATTTCAGGGGTTATTTTGTTTGAATAGTTCCGGGATTCTATTTATTCTTTTAAATTGAAAATAATATTATTGTTGTAAAACTAAAAATGTTCCATTCTCAGGTGACTGGTCTGCTCAAGTACCAGAAAAACTAAAAAGAGTTTTTGGTGCTTATTTTCTATATGAACTTTAATCAAGACGTTGATTAGGCCAACTCATGATTTTTTGCAATAAAAACTTTTTTAAAGGTTTACAATGGCAAATAGATGTCTGTGGGATTTAATCATTTGCCCCATATACATGGAGTCTAATGCTAGCAAATATTATGCTAGTGTTAGGCTTATTCTAAAATTCAAGAGCATCATCAACTAGTGAAACTATAAAAAGTTAATTGAATATTTATTGGTTCTATATGTGGAGAGGTAAGATGCAAGTAGAAATTAAAATTTGGTTTTATGAGTTAATAACTTAGAATAATTAGTTGGTGTGTTGAACAGATCTCTGCAGATTTCGGTGACTGAGCACAGTTAGTAGTTAAATTTTAGATGCTACCATCAAAATCTTCTTCTAGTATTATATGATAATAATTTCTTTTATCTGTTAAATCAAATAGAAAATCTTATCTCTTGCCATGGTTTCTAAATCCTAATAGTTGTTTTGACCTGGGCTCTGGTTCTAGTAGGAGTCTAATTATAACCTTGTGTGGTGCCTCCGCACTATGAATTGTATATTATTGGTTTTATCCTAAGTTACCGGTTTGGTTTTGGGTTTGGTTTTGGGTTCGAGGACCCGGTTTGCCGGTTCGGGAAATTTTTTTTTTGGGGTTGGGTTGGGTAATACAAAAACATATAAAAATCAGAAATATATACATATTTGCAGTAGTAATTAAGTTCATAATACACCACCATATTAATAGTCAAAAAACATAACAAAAATACACCACCACTTTATACTCAAATGTTATGATATAGAATTATAAATTAAAGTTAAAACTTAAAACATAAAAATGCCAAGTGTTTACAATCAGCCATTAATAATTATTGATCATTGATCAATTTGAATCATATGGGTCATAAAAAAAAGTAGCATCATTAGCAACATTAGATGCTACATTTTGTGTAGAACCACAAATAGCATTAGTGGCACTCGCACAAGCACTGCCACTAGCACTGACACTACCACTCTGATGCTCAGTAGCTGCTTCAGGCTGATAGTCATCATCAATATCAAGTGCAACTAAGTGACTTGTGGAAGCATCCAAGTCAAGCTGCTCTGGCTCAATATCCCACCTCTTTGTGTCCCCTCCTTTGTAGGAACTATGCTTGTGTGTAAGGAGGCGCGAGTTTGAATGCACATACACCAAGTCCTCTGCCTTTTTTGAATGTAGCCTATTGCGTTTTATTGAGTGGATGAAGGAGTATGTGCTCCAATTCCTCTCAGAAGAGGATGAACTAACAACCTATTAAGACCAAGTTAAATAGTTAAGAGTTACAAAATTTAACTAAACAAAATTATTAATTAATATAAATTAAAATTAAAATTACAAAATATTAAACTTACTTGGGATAAATTTTTTATTGCAATAGGTTGGAGGTGCTTGTATTCTTGCCCATGGAAGTACCACCAACTATGAGCATCCACCCTGACCTTGTCTCGAAGAGCATCAAGATTCTGATCAACACTACTAGAGCATGCAAAAGCCATGAACTCAGCTCTCACTCGATCACATTGGTCATGATCAGTGAAGAGTCTATGAAGTGCTGCCTTGTACCCTTGAGCCACTTCAACATCCCTATATGGAGCAACTCTTGATGAAGCAGAAAGTATCTCAGAACTATAATATTTGGGACTCAATGCAAAAGCAAGAAGATGCAACGGAGTGGTCATTTTGTTCCATCTATCAACCATGGTTTCCTGTAGCTCTTTGAAGAACTTTTCTTCAGGATCTTCCTCTTTTGCATTGATGATGGATTTCATCTTCTCAATCATTAAGTCGATACCATCATATACTTCGCCCAAACAAGGTCTATCCATGTCAGTGTAACGGATCATGCTCAATATGGGCTCAGTGAAACTGACAAGATAATCAACACGATCCCACCAACTATCATCTAGGATCCTTTGCTTGACCCTATTTGCCCTTTCATTGCTAGATTGCCTCCATACAACCCAATTAGGGCTGATTACCATGGCATAGAGTGCCTCACGAACCTTTATAAGTTGTCTCAACACAATTTTGTTGGAGGCAAAACGGGTCTCGGCAACCTGTTTGAAAATCAAAATTTAAAATTAAAAGAAAATTCAAAAATTTAAAAATATTGAGAATTAACTTACCTTCAACAGCTCCAATTTTGAGAATTGTCTAAATATTCCTTGTGTCATATGGTGGTTGGTGACAAACATTTGGATGTCTTCGCCCTCAGCATGCACCTGTTTGATCCACTCAATTTTGGATCCAATTTTTTGTAGCATTAGATTGAGGGAGTGGACAACACAAGGTGTCCAAACAATGTGTGGGATACTTCTCATCAACCAATAACCCAACAACCCTACAATTTTTGGCATTATCGATTACAACTTGCACAACATTTTGATGGCCCACTTCTTCAATAGCTTGGCAAAGGATATTAGCAATAAATGGGCCATCCTTCACCTGTCCTTCACAATCCACTGCTCTCAAAAACATTGCCCCTTTAGGGGACACGGCAATAACATTGATCAATGGGCAATTTTTTGCATCTTTCCATCCATCAGAAATGATGGTCACCCCTGTTTCGATCCACGAATCCCTTATGGGCTTCAAAGAGTCTGCTAGATGTTTCACCTCTTTCTCCAATAAGGTGCAACACACCTTCTCAAAACCTGGGCCCTTATACCCCTTTGGAGCCTCATTAATAGATTTCACCATTTTTTGCCAATATGGTGAATGAACAACATTGAATGCCAATCCATTGGCATAGACACATCTTGCTATGTCTTGATCAACAATCTCTCTTGCCTCATTCTGAAATGAAGCTTCCAACGGTCCCTTAGATCTTTTATTTGAAGAGGGCATGGTTTACTCTTGAGGGATGTCCATAAATGGATGGCTTTCTATAGGTGGAAAATAAGAAGGCGGTGTAAGGGGTTTCATGGATTGAGATCCTTTCTTCAAAGGATGGCTTGTTTTACCACTGGCTGCTTTTTGGTCTGCCTTTTCTTGCTCAACAATATATATCAACACTATATTTTTTGGAATGCCTTCATTGTTTTCACCTGGACAATTTTTGATGCTTGTTTCAGGGATCCTGCACAAGTGCCCTTTCACTTGACTGTATGAGCTCAAATATTGAACATGGCAATGACTACAAATCCAAACACATCCTCCGCCACTTGGAAGTTGCTGAACCATTTCTACATATTTCTAGAGGGGAGAGTTTGGGTTTGTTTTCAAATGAGATTGGATTAAGCTTGAGGAGGTACCCATTGCCATTGTAATACGGAATACCTAAGGCACAACATATTGAAATTTTGGTATTGATTCATTGAATTTGAAACTAAAAGAATTAATTAATTTCAAAAAAATGAAAAAATTGAACATGTGTTATAGACATTTAGAGGAATGAAAAGTAAAACAAAACAAAAAACTAAAAACCAAAACAAAAGAGTTGAAGTTCATTTGTTAAAAAAAAAGTAAAAAAAATAATAAAAAAACTTCAAAAAACCTACCTCTTTTGAAAAAATCTTGCTCTGCGATCTTCTTGGCAACGAACAAGCACTTGCAACTGCTTAGGAATAGCACAACAACCAACTTTGAACAATCTATGATCAACCTTCAAGTCTATTCAAGCTTGTGCAAGCAAAAAAGAAAGTTCAGCAATGGAGGCAAAAAATCCTTTTTTTTCATTCACAAATTGGTATGGCAGTGCATCATTCCAGGCAAAACTGGGGTATGTACTATCCTTCTTTGGGGAGAACTGGTCTGGAATGCTGTTATATTTAAAATTTTATAGAAATGTATCACGGACATGAAAAAATGTATTTGGAAACCAACATATGGTTTATCTTAATATTTGACTATGATGCTTGGTTTTTTATATGCATGCAATGCAATAGTTGAGGGGAGTGTTTTTATTCACTATCACTGGTCTATTGGTACCTGGTGACTTACCTAGGTGCTTTGGTTTTTAGCCTCCATTTTCTAATGCTGTATAATATGGTGAATGAATACATTGAATTTGCACAATCCATTGGCTAGACTACATACTTGTTTATGTTTGGTGCTCTCTATGCTCTTTCTGTGATGAAGCTGTCCAACGGTCCCTGTAGAGGATGTTTCTACTAACTGGGACCATTCTATTAGGAACTTATGGATTGTCCATATGGATGTACCCACAAAATGGTGACGGTGTAAGGGGTTTCATGGATTGAGATCCTTTCTTCAAAGGATGGCTTGTTTTACCACTGGCTGCTTTTTGGTCTGCCTTTTCTTGCTCAACAATATATATCAACACTATATTTTTGGAATGCCTTCATTGTTTTCACCTGGACAATTTTTGATGCTTGTTTCAGGGATCCCGCACAAGTGCCCTTTCACTTGACTGTACGAGCTCAAATATTGAACATGGCAATGACTACAAATCCAAACACATCCTCCGCCACTTGGAAGTTGCTGAACCATTTCTACATATTTCTAGAGGGGAGAGTTTGGGTTTGTTTTCAAATGAGATTGGATTAAGCTTGAGGAGGTACCCATTGCCATTGTAATACGGAATACCTAAGGCACAACATATTGAAATTTTGGTATTGATTCATTGAATTTGAAACTAAAAGAATTAATTAATTTCAAAAAAATGAAAAAATTGAACATGTGTTATAGACATTTAGAGGAATGAAAAGTAAAACAAAACAAAAAACTAAAAACCAAAACAAAAGAGTTGAAGTTCATTTGTTAAAAAAAATGTAAAAAAAATAATAAAAAAACTTCAAAAAACCTACCTCTTTTGAAAAAATCTTGCTCTGCGATCTTCTTGGCAACGAACAAGCACTTGCAACTGCTTAGGAATAGCACAACAACCAACTTTGAACAATCTATGATCAACCTTCAAGTCTATTCAAGCTTGTGTAAGCAAAAAAGAAAGTTCAGCAATGGAGGCAAAAAATCCTTTTTTTTCATTCACAAATTGGTATGGCAGTGCATCATTCCAGGCAAAACTGGGGTACGTACTATCCTTCTTTGGGGAGAACTGGTCTGGAATGCTGTTATATTTAAAATCTTATAGAAATGTATCACGGACATGAAAAAATGTATTTGGAAACCAACATATGGTTTATCTTAATATTTGACTATGATGCTTGGTTTTTTATATGCATGCAATGCAATAGTTGAGGGGAGTTTTTATTCACTATCACTGGTCTATTGGTAGTTGAGTGACTACCTAGGTGCTTTGAAGTTTTTAGTCCACCATTTTCTAAGCTGTATACATTTCTCCCACAAATAGAGGTGCATTTATTCACTATCACTGGCCTTCTATTGATACTTGATTGTTTACTTAGGTGCTTCAATGTTTATGCGTGACCTTTCTTGACCTTTTTCTGAGCTGTAATATTCTTGCCATAAATAAACTGTAGAGGATGTTTTACTAACTGTTACCAGGAAATTCTATTAGAGGAACATGGATTGTGTAGTTGTCCCTGTACCCACAGTTTCTGGTGACTATATTTATACAAGATATAACTGTGTCCTTCCTCGTTTATTTATGTACCCTAATTTGATTGAAGTCCTCATTCCTGTATCCATATCCGAATCCCCGGTCTCTAGGAAACTATGGACCACACAAAATTTTACAAGTTTATACATCTGGTAATAGTAATTGTTAGAAAAGCAAACTATTCTGGATAATAAGGTTTGTTAGATATCTGAAAAGTGGAGGCTTTTTATTGTTTCAAAGAGTGCTATTTGGTGCAACTCTTGAAACTAGTGTTTGGAGAAAATAAAAAAGTAGTTAATAGTAATACACAAATAGTCTCATGGCACATAGTTGCAACAAATAGAATGACTCATTGCACAATTTATGAACTGCCTCAATTTTGTTTATATGTAAAATCTTCTGTTGTAAATAATAAAATATATCAAAAAAGGCCTTTGAGTTCAAAATGAAAAAAAAGCTTAAGTACACAGTCCTATTCCCGCTATTTTTGTCTTGGTTGGCTCATGTGGCTTTGGTTAAGTGTAGTGAACCCATCAATGCAGGGTGCCCTATTTTTTTATGCATATGTTTTTTTACTTAAATATACTTTTCTAATCATTTTGTTTGGAAACAGCTGGAAGTATTCCCTGCAGATGTAGTGGGTGTTTGCTTTCTGGAAATGTTGCCCATTATGAAACTGTCAGTGGTATTTCTGTGACCTGTTAGTGAGAAGATTAAGTAAGATGGTCTTGAATTAGAGGAAACGTGAAGCTTTTATTAGATTTGAAGTTGTTTGAGAACGGTACATTTTATTTTCCATTTGTAGCACATAAAGGAGCTTGTGTGCCTTGCACTGTAACAAAAAATAGAGATTCTCTATCAAATAATATTATGCCATTTTGGACAGTGAAGTTTATCAAGGCTTTCTTGAGTATATGAACAGCGTAACTTGTCTAATCATATTTTAGTCCATTTCTCTGTTAGTTTTATTGAGATCTGAAACTACATCTGAATTTGATGGGCTCTGCTTCAGGTCAAAGTGCCATGCTTTTGAGTCTTGACTGAGGATTTTCTGTTGCTAGTGTTCTAGAGGAATTGCTATGCTATTACATTGAAATTTCCGCTTGAATTCAAAGGTTGCCATTTAGAGATCAAGTTTCCTTCCGATTTTGACATTTGTTAACAATTTTGGCTTCCTTCATGATGGAATTTGTGTATTCAAGTTATTTTATAATCCTTGATGCATGCAATAGCAGTTTACTGAAAGAGAAAGTGAAACTTAAATTAAGTATTAAGATCTATGTTCTATCAAATATGCAGATCAATTATGTAATACTGAAAGGTCAAGTACTGACTTTCTTTGGAGATTATCTACTGTTGGATCTTAAAAGGAAGTAGTAGATCTTGATTCTTGATCCTGTTTTTGAACTTGATTACAGTAAGGGATTTAGTGTATTTTGAAAGTGAAATACTGATGGTTGCCATTTTTGTTCAGTTTGTTTTAGCAAATAAGTTTCTACATATTTGAATTTGAAATATCCAACTGATTGCCCACATTTTGCAATCTATGCTGCATTGTATTTAAAGATTTAGTCAGACATTTAATAAATTTTTGGGAGGTAACTTTAATCAGGTCATCTAGGTCATAGATCTATTATGGATCATGGGAGGTTAATGGAACTGAAAAATACAACTGCTAATAACAACCTGGGATGGAATAATATAAAGCACCAGCCGCTTGACATTGCATTCCTTTTTAGTAGTAAATGCATGAACAATCAAATATTTTGCAGATCATATTCTTCTTAAGATTCAGATAGCTGAGATTGTTCTAGTTGATTGTGTAAGCACCATTGCTATATGGCTTTTTCAGCAATAATATTGCTGATACAGGAAATGCTTCTGGTCAAAGACATTTATTCAAATTTAAAATCGAAGTACTGCAACCTATAATCTCTGCAAATACTAATATTCTGTACTCCTTTACAGCCCTTATATCCTGAATGTTGAAGTAGGAATTTCATGGCAGCCTTGCAAGGCCATGATGTTGCAGACGGATTTTGCTGGAATCCTTGCATTTCCCAACTTCAGATATTTATAAAAACTCTCGCCTAGTTATGCTTGCTTAACATGATTTGAATCTTATAATTTATTGGAATTCTTTTGCACTGACTAGTTTTTTTAATTTTATTTATATTTTCAGTGTTAGGGTGTCAGGTTGTATTCCATATGCTTTGTTTAATGCAATATTATGACGCCTTATAATATTATCAGCTAGCACAAATGCAAGAGTAGTGTTGTTTTTGTTTGACATGCTCAGTTTAATTGCCAAAGTTGGTTTTGTACTACTTGCACAATAGTGATGTAGTGTAGGCTGAAAGGTTTGCTTATTATATAGAATCTATATTTTAGTTTTGTACTACTTGCTCACTGTTGATCATAATGAAAAATCAATATTTTAGTGTGTTTACACGATAGTGGGTTTATAGTAAAGAAGTTCATTTTTAAACGTTAATCAATCTTTAGAGGCTGAAGTTGCACAAGCTGATATTAACTTCTATATACAGACTGATTGGGACGGTGGATACTTCCCACTAGCAATCCATTTCAGTGAGGATTATCCAAGTAAACCACCAAAGTACAAATTTCCACAAGGGTTTTTCCAACCTAATGTGTATCCTTCTGGAACTGTTTACCTGTCAATTCTCAATGAAGATTCTGTAAGTAATTGAATCATGCTAGTTTTTTATTTGATTGGTATCACATTGATTCAAGTGATTGTTATATGCTGAAGTTGATGCTTTGGATTAGTAACCATTTGAATCTATTTCTTTTTGTGCTGGATAGGGATGGCGACCAGCAATTACTGTGAAGCAAATACTTGCTGGCATTCAGGACTTACTAGATCAGCCAAATCCAACTGATCCTGCTCAAACAGATGCTTACCAACTCTATATGCAGGCATAATTTAAAAAAAAACTTTGCTATGCTTTTTTGGTGGTTTTATTCTTTTTATTACAGTTTTCTTTCATAAAAAATTGTTAATTTTCTATCATTTAAAATTTTAAGCATTTCCTTATCAAGTTTTAGTCTCATTACTAAAATCATTGGTGAAAAAAATCGAAATTCTTTTAAGATTCAAATCTCTAAAGGAATTTTCATAGCCTCAGCTTCCTTCAACCATTGTTCTTGTAAAGGTTGATAGTATCTCATACATTGATGAGATATTTCATATTTGTGTTCTGTAACTGAGGTAGTATTTTTGAATGCTAGTTTTTATTTTAACTAATAAAATATAGTAGAAAATTCTATTAGGATAAAATATTAGTTTACGAGGATACTTTTATTAGACTATTCCTAATTTAAAAAAAGAAGATACCCCTAGCTCCTTTTATAAATCAAGCAAGAACTAATTTTAGGCTTACTGGAGGTATACAACTAATTATATGAGTAAGAGAAGAATTTAAGGGTACTTTGAGAACTTCTCTTTAGTTAAGGAGAGTAAACATATAGTTTATTTACGAAGGAGACTGTTGCTAGAACATATGTATCATGAGGTCAGTTTTAGCAGTTAGAAATTTTAGATCTTCATTTCTAACTTGAGGATTTGAATATAGGTTTTGAATCCGCCTCCTTTGATGGTCTAGTTTATTGGAAAGTATGCAATTTTGCCTTTTCGAGCTCCAATGGTCTGTATCTTATTTGTTGATGAAAATGTTATCTGATTCAACCAATACTTGACGACTTTAGTGCTCTATTATATTATTGATTGGGGTGAGTTTACAAATTTTTTAGTGCCCTATTATATTATTGGTTGGGTGAGTTTACAAGTTTTTTTTACATTGTTAACCGTTTGAAGTGAACTTTTTCCTTTGTTTTTTTAAAAAATTATCAAAATAAACATTGCATTGAGGGAGTCTTTTGCAAGTTTCCTAAGGTGTTATGGGATGTCTGGGAATCTCAGGGATGTCCTAAAGTCCCCTTTTGGCATTTCCTAGGAAGAAACATCCAAGAAATGCCCCCCTTTTAAGGAAACGTCTGGCAAACGATGGAGGAAACTTGGAGGCAGCAGAGGGATGGTGTGGGAACATTTCCCAGGCATCCCTACGTCTCGGGGACAACCTTGCCTTGGAGACGCCTAGTTTTTCAGGGGGGGCGCATCCCCATGGAACATTGTAAAAATGTTCAGTTGACCATGGTAATAGTGAAAGAACTTGTTCTTAAGTGTTTTAAAGTTAAAGGGCTTGTGTCTTGTTGATGTGAAGTATACGAGTTATGTTTGTTTACTAGTCTTGTCAAGTTAATGTGATCTCATAGAGGTACTTTTGTAACCTGTGTTAAGATTGTTGGTTGAGAGTTATGTTTATTTGCTTAAGAGAAAATAATTGATTATCATATATTGCAATAAAATCACATAATGGACTATCATATCCAAGGTAGAAAAATACTACAAAAATTATCAATCGACTACAACACACAATAATTACTTGTCCAAATTAACTTCATATAACCACTGCATATAACTTCTTCCCCCTCCTACTGATAAATGAATATTGCCATATGTGAGTTTTTTTCCCCCTCCCATCTCTGTTTTAGATGTCTGATTTCCGACAACATTTGGTTTTGGAGCAAATAGTCCAAGGAATTTATTCATTGGACCCTTGACACAAGAGTAAATACTAATTGCTTGCAAAATACATTTAGCCAGAAGGCTTGGGAGAAAGATGTCATGAATGTGTAAGGCAGAGACATCTATAAAGCAATGTTGAATCCTTGAAAAATGTGATAAGAAAAATCAGAAAAAATTGCATTGAAATTTGTGTCAGAAAATCGCATTGCTGTCCTAGTCAAAGGTTGCATTGGAAAATCATGATTTATGTTATTTTCTAATCAACACTTTCAGAAAAATTGCTGTTCATATTTTTCCCTAGTTTGTACATTCAAAAAAGTTCCTGTTCTGACCTAGACAAGTGTTCTTGTCAAGGTTGAGACATTCAGTTTTGTAGAATTAGATAAGCCTACAATTTCACAAGATCTCAGCTATTCACAAAGATAACTAAAAATCTTAGCTATTCACAAAGATAACTAAAAACCAGAAATTGCAACATCTGTTGATGAATCTATTAAGGCTTCTTTTGATCGTTTAAAGGCTTTTATTGATGAAAGATAAAATTTCATATCAATTTATGACCAGACATCTGAAAATAATATGTATAGATATGCATAAATGATATAGAGAGTTTCAAACTTTTATGCTATGTTCCACCAGTGTCGGGGACGGGGGGACGTCGGGACGGGGGGACAAAGGGGCCTCAATTTCGGGACGGCGGGGGGACAGCGGTGGGGGGGCGGGAGGGGGGATGGGGTGTATATACTATATACTATACATATGGTACTTAAAATGCTAGTTATGAAAAGATGTATAAGACTATTAAGAAGTAAAATAGCAAAATTGAAATACTAAATTAGTACTTGAACATTGAACATTGAATATTGAAGTTTTCAGTATCGAATTACTAATTAGAAATTAGAATAGTAATACTCAATACTACAATGTAACAATTGTTGAATCGGCAAATGGAAGATTTCTATTATATTATATCAAAAATATCTGATTATAAAGATGATTACAATGAGTAGCATGATTATATGATATCAAAACAAGTACAAAATCAAAATGTCAAAATGACAAAATGTAGTGAAGGAGGCAGAGGCCTCTAATCATCCCTCGGGAGGTCGGCAAACTCCTCATCACTAGAACCACTGGACTCCTCAAGGTCAAGATCCGCCAAAGGAACACCAACCAACCCTATATCTGAAGCATCCTCATCCTCATCAATCTGTGATGGCTCCTCTGGCTCTACATCCCATCGTGCTGCTGGGCTCTCCTTGTACACACGTGTCCTGCGGTCAGTGATACGCAAGGCACTATGTACAGCCACTAGCTTCTCTGCTCTCTTAGAGGTAAGTCTATTCCTCTTAAGAGAGTGGATGAAGCTATAAGTAGACCAGTTCCTCTCAGAAGCTGAAGAACTAGAAACCTGGGACAGCAAACGAATGGCTAGTGTGGTAGTCAGTGATTTCGGTCCATGACAAGTCCACCACAAAATCGGATCCTCCTGTGCCATAGTTCTTATGTCCGCCTTTGCTGCAGCCTTATAACCCCTAAGAGTAGCAAATTTCGTCCACTCAGTGCGAATGGTGCCAGCAGCTTCAACATCATACATCCTATCAATGCATTTGAAGAACCCTTCCTTCACCTCATCATCCTGAATCGGTGTAACTCTCCCAGGCCTAGGCATGTACCACTTCGGATTCAATGCATAAGCAGCCATGTGCAAGGGAGTGTTTAGGCTGTCCCATCTACGCTGAATAATAGGCTGAATGTAAACATTGTAGAACGCTAAAGTGGGGTCCTTCTCTCGCACAACTGCCCTCATCTGACCAAGCATAGAATCAATGCACTCATACACCTCCCCAAGGTTAGGTGCATCCCCATCCCCATATCTGATGACCTGTACAACTGGTGTAATGATGGTGACAATATATTTTGCATCATGCCAAAATGCATCACTCTTCACTATCTCCTTCACCCTCTTCCCCTGCTCTGTCCTGGACCCATCCCAACGATTCCATTCTTGTGTCATAACCATGACTTGCAGTGGCTCTTGCAACTCAAGCATTCTCTCCAAAAGAATGAAATAGGATGCATATCTGGTCTCAACTGGTTTCAAGAACTCCTTCACGAAGCTCCTGAAGATGGCATGTGAAGTGTGGTGGTTGCAGATATACATCTGCACATCTCTAGCATTGCTGACCACTCCTCTAATCCACTCAATCTTCCCCATGTCCTTGAGTGCATTGTTCATGGCATGCACACAACATGGAGTCCACCAAATGTGTCTGTATGATGCCTCTATAAGCCTCCCTGCAGCTCTGCACACATGTGCTGCATCTGTCACTACTTGGACCACATTTTGTGGCCCAATCTCCTCAATAGCTGCCCGAAGGATCTCAAACTGAAAATCAGCATCTTTTCGATGCCCTGAACAATCAACCGCCCTGAGAAAGAATGGCCCCTCTGAACATGTAACTATAACATTGATGAGTGGACGATGCCTAATGTCTGTCCACCCATCCATAACTATGCTACATCCAGACTCCTCCCAACATGCCCTCATCGTCTCCATCAATGAATTGATCTTGGCATAGTTGTTATCCAAGATCGTGGTCCTCAATTTGTGCTCACCTGGTGGCACATATGATGGTCCTCCCTTCGCCACCATCGACATCATCTCCTTATAATAAGGAGATCGAGCTACATGGAATGGGATTCCATTGGCAAAAAAGAACCTGCCAATGGAATCATCTATCTGATCCCTCAGGTGCACATTAAATAAATCAGCTATGGGGTTAGGCTGACTTTGCATCTTGCGTTTCCCCTTGCCCTGTTGTGATTCAGCCATAGTGCTATAAGTGGATGACGGTCCTGAGGCTGACCCTGACAATGTTCCTGCTCTCTGATGCAATGTAGGAGTAGAAATACGTGGCTGCGTCTGCATTTGCTGCTCCTGAATCTGCTGAATAGTCTGAATATGTTGCCTACCAGACAAGGTAGTAGGCATTGGAACTGCCACGTCATCTGGAACACCCCAAAGCTTGTTGAACTCAATTCTGTATTTCAAATTTTTAGCTTTCTTCAAAAAATCGCATGCTCCCACACCCTTTCCTGGCCAAAAGAGGAAGTGTGCATTAACTCTGGTGATGCTCCCAAACCAATCATCACCACAAATGTTGCATTGCCATTTCCTCGTACCACCAGTTGATGACGTTGGGGCTGTTATTCTTGTTGCAAACTGTTTGAGAGGAGATTTGGGATCATAAGGACCCCTAGCCCACTTTGCCAAAAGCTGGGAAGGGCAATCAGTAGAAACTGGTGCACTAGCTATGGAACTAGTATGCCCTTCTGGATTTGACCCATGCTCACCCCCCTCATTGTGCTCATCCTCATGCTCAGGTTCATATTCTGATTGGCTTGCACTATGAGAATCAGTTTCCATCTCATGCTCACTCATTTCATGACTATGGGAGCTCATTTTGACACTGCATTTCACAAAATGAAAAAAAATTCAATAAACACATAGTTTCAGCCTATGCCCTACTTTAAAATTAAAAAATAAAACTCTATATTTTAAATTTTTCAACAAATTTTATATTGCAAAACAAAATCTAAGATTCTAAATTAATTTAGAAACTAGAAAATGGAACAACAAGAATTTAGAAATGAAATAAGAAAAATTAAAAAATGAAACAACAAGAAATGAAAGAACATTGAAAATCAGAAAATAAAATAAAAAATAAGTTAAAAACCCTACCTTTTGCTTGAAAAATCTCTTCAACAAGGTGAAGAATCTTCCTCCTCTTCTTCTTCTTGCTCCTTGACACTCCTTTTTCACTTGCAATCACTCCTTTCACTCCTCCAATCACTCTTTCCTCAGCCTTCACTCTTCTTCTTCTTGCTGTAGCAAACAAGTAGAAATGCAAATGTGAATAAAAATGAAGATTAGAGGGCCTTTTGAAGGCATGCTAGAGTTTAGATGGGCCCCAGATGCCCTTAGGGTTCGAATAGAAGAAATAAACTATTAAAAAAATGTTTTAAAATTAAGTTTTAATGTGCCTTTTGGCTGTTCGCCGCAGGAGACGCCTGGGCGTCCCCGAGACGCTCGAGGGATGCCTAGGCGTCTCCCTCGGTGTCTCGGAGACGCCCAGGCGTCTCCGGCGGCAAGCCAAGAAACGGTGGCACCGCCGGAGACGTGGGAATGCCGTCCCCATGTCTCCGGGACGTCCCCGTTCCAGAGACGCTAGGTCCTAGAGGGGGGGACACGTCCCCAGGGTTCACTGCTTTTATGACAACTTTGATGTCTACAAAAGTGGCTACAATAACATTGATTTCTACAGCAGCTCAAAAATGTAAATGGTCTAGTTTTTAATCTTGTTTTTGTTAGTTGTTTAATATATAGCAGCAAACAAAAGCGCAACAAACTCAAGACTGGAGAAATTATGGCATACTTGTCTTAGGAAAGAAAATCATGCTACGAAGTCATCAGAGCAAATAGCCAAAGAAAAGTGAAAAAAGTGAAAATGTGTAGGTATAGACCTTATTGATGTGGATAGGAGAAATCTGATGCATTTATTTTACAAAAAAATGTGATTAATCGCAAAAAAATCAGCATAAATTCTTAAAAATTGGTAAAAAAGCGGCAGACAATGATTTACTGAAAAAGTGTGTTTTTTTAAGGTTAAAATTTGGGAATATCGTTGTTTTGCGAGTAATATCAATTTTGGCAATTTATTCTCAATTTTTCCTTTTCCTTTTATGCTCCTAGGAATGGTTGGGTAGGGCCTTGTCATTCCAAGTACCTTGAGAGTACGTTTTGGAATGGCAGGTTTATGCTTTGACTTTCACAAGGCTATCCCCACCGATATGGTGATGAACTTGGGTTGTGCAAGGACACGATAACTTAGGATTTTATGTTATGGAAGATGATTAGTTGCAAGTTTCCATTTCTATCTCATGGTGTTATATAAATGGAAGTGTTGATGTGACTTTTGTGACCGCACCAATCAGCAGAACAAAGTAATCCGAAGGCTACTCCATTCTCTCTTGATCAAAGAATTCCGTGTGCTAAGATTGCAGGAAAGATCGCACGTTCAACTCCAAGGTTCTGAAATGCTTTGGAATACCCTCAGTAGGTTCGTTGTGATTTGCTGTTTTTCACGAGGGGACTTACACAATTGTTCAAAAGGGTTTGCAGTTGACAACAAGTTAATGATTTGAAGGAGATTTTCGTGCGAATGATTTTAGCGTTGATGTACAACTTTTCCTAAAACTAACCAAAATTATGCGGAATTGAATGGCTGCAGGGATTAGAAAATTACGTCCTAGTCTAAATGCAAGAGGTGTTGAGCTTGACTTCAATGAACTTCAACCGAACGTTGTCTTGCCTCCTGTTGGACAACTTCGACAAGGTTGGTGCAATCTTCAAGGGAGCGAAAAGATGTTCAAATCACGATTCAACAATGCAAATACCATCAAAATGATGCATACATACATATGAATCTTGATCAAAGTTAAATCTAAAAGGTATTCCAGTTGACCACACAGGACAAACTTACCATCAGTAAGCTTGTTAGTGGTATGGATTAATGAGGCTCACTTAAATCAAGCACAGCCACTCATAATTAACTACTTGCATGAAAATTACTCTAACTTTGAAGTCGAAGGGTGAAGAAACCTCACTAACTGCTCATAACAAAAGATAAATTCACCAATCAATGAAACTCTTTCATTATAATAGTCTTCGTAACAATTTCTTACAAAATTCTCAAAGGAAGAATTTTCCTTCTCCTTCAAACAATGCAATGAACTATTCTAACTCTAACTATCTCTCTATGTTCTAGCAAAATGTCTACTCTCTAGATTGATCCAATGTCTAACTAACTAATGCACAAATGAGAGGATTCCCCTTTATATAGCTGGCCAATCCAATGGATGGTCCAAATCAAATTACAATGGACGGCTTAGATAGAGCCACCTCAGCCCTAGACAAGATTCCAAGGTGGAGTGGCGTAATTAATGATCTCAAAAATAGCATATTCTTCTTTGACCACTATGGGCAATTAATGCCCACTATCCTTCCAGAAGATTCTTGTCCATGACTTTGTTTCCATTGCTCTTCTCTCTGACCGCGTAAGCTACGAACCAGGCCAGCACTGAATCAACTTCCTGTTCTGAAATCGCCGGAGTAAGGTTGAACTGATATTCAAGGATGGCGATTGTTTGCTCCTGCCTGTCACAAGATTTTCTCCAACTCTCAATAGACTCCTGCGTGCTCTGAATGATGGCTGAGAATGTAGAGATATTCTCAAAGTCCAGCTGAGCAAACACCCTCATCTCCAAGAAGAAAGGCTACAACTTTCCCTTCAATCCATCTACTTCTACCTCCTCGGGAGTTAGCCTCTTGGAGAACAACGCCTCCGGTGTATTGAGGATGCCCTCATGAATATTTCTCATTGCCCTCCTGATCTTAGATGACTCTACCACTGCTAAGTCGAAGAATCCTTTGCTCGTGAAAGCCATCGAATACCACCCCGGAAAGTCATATCTATCCCCAGCTTGGATCACCCCTTCATCAACCAAAGTCTGCATGGGTACGCGCATCAGGGCCGCGAGGCGAGGAATGGTCTTATCCTGGAATATATGTGTTTCATTCCAAGCCTGCTCGATGTTCTCCAAGCGCGAGAGGATGCTAGAAGCATGCTGAAAAGAGGAGACAAGGTCAATCATGAACTTTTCAGCCTCAACACGGACACCGCCTATCCACTTATCTCCTTCTTGAATAGCTTCCTTCATTTCTTCGAGTCCGCTGATCGACTCCCATGGCAGCTCAGGTGGAAGTTCCACCATTGGATTTTCCTGAGCACATGGTTGTGCGAGATGCTGCACATACCCAACTAATACCTTATGCTCCTTCTTCAACTTCTTGTATTTTCCTTCTTTTCGTAGTAGTCTATCTTTCAGCGCTTGGAAGGAATTTTCAGCCTCCTCAACAACTTGTGCTCTGGAGGGACGCCCTAATTCAATCGTAGTGACTGTGTAATTCTCTGGCATCACGTCACCTAAGTCATATTCCTCCCTTGGAACGGAAACATGGAGAGTGCGCGAACCAGCCTCATCAGTTTCCATCCTAGAATATTTCCTGGCTCTCTTCCTTTTAGGTGTCCCACTTTTTCTATTCAAGAGCTCCTCCATTTCTACTGCTGGGTCGGTGTCATCCTCTTGATCTCTCCTTATTGCATGTGAGAGCCAATTTGGAGCATTCCGCTGAGCACCATAGACAATAAGGGGCTGCTCTTCTGTTGCTTCAACCTCATGAACTTCCTCTTGAGCAACATTTGGTCGAGGCTCATCTGTCTCCATACGTTGACTATCCTCCTCATGACCTCTAACCTCAGGTTCCATAATATCTTCCTCTTCAAAAGCTGCCTCAAGTGCACGATCAAAGCGAATATCCGTCTCTGTTTCTTCTCCTTCTTCTAGCTGATCGACACTCTTGAGAGCATTGGCACTCTAACTGTCCAGTTCTCTTGACAACGGCTAGTTAACTTCTCCAATTTCTGGCTCTTCATTCACTCTAGCCCTCTGGTCTGCAAACATCGAGACTTCATGTACGCTGGAGGATTGAGCCAACAACTGAGTAGGCGATGTCTCCTCTGATCTCTGAGGTTTAGGTTGAATTGGTTCTTCTTGCTGTTGCGGCTCCATAGCTTAGGCAATTTGTTTCTTCTTCTTTGCCGACATTGGTGGCCTCTGATCGCCCATGAGATTGTACGAAAGGGAAATGGATCTTCTCTTCAGCCTATGAACATGTCCATCCACCTAGATCCTTGTGAAGGTCAAGACAGGCATAGACAAAGTGTCTAAGTCTGTACTCTCTGGCTCAGCCCAATCTGGTGGTGGGATTGGCATGTTCTTTATTGACTCGTAGTTTGGGTGAGTAAGTTTGGCATCTTCATCCACTTGATCCGGAACCTGGACCACTTCGCACTCTCTGATTAACTTAAGAGGCAATCTGGAGAAAATTCTTCTTCTAATTTCACCTTCATCTTGTGCATTTGCCCAAAAGTTTTCTAATTGGGCCTTGTGCCTGTATTCCTCGCCCAACACCATTCCAATCTTCCCTTGAGGATCAAAGTCCTGCCGGCTGGTATGAAGAGTGAGCTGATAAAACTGCAATTCTTCTTCTGCCTCCCTAGCTGCTTGCAAAGAAGGGCACTCCTCAATCGAGTTTCCCAAAATAATAGGGAAGTGCAGACCTCCTTTCTTCTTCTTTTTTATAATTTTGTCATAGGCCACAAGTTGCCTAGACACCTCGAGCATTATCATTTTGTTAGTGGGGTACCTCGGTAGTCAGTAGGCATATGAATGGTGTCCCGACAACCTTATATATGTGAACTTCGAGAATTGAATGAACCAAAACCCGTACTCCTTGATCAACTCTTGAGCCTCCTTGGATATTCTTTGCTGCAATCTTCCTTGAAGAGTCCTCGTGAGGTACATTGTGAAGGCGTCGTTCACCCTCTTGAAGTGAGAGGTACTCGTGAGATGCAATTGCCTGCATGCTTCATGGATTTTGAATTGATTGTGACCACATCCAATTGGCTCCTGGTACGCCAGCCCCTTATATCTTGTCATTCGAGCCAACATGTAGATGACATATGAGCTCATGTACAACGTCTTCGTTCTCCTTAGATTCTTGAATTGCTCATTGATGTTATCACTAATCATCTGTGCCCAATCCACATATTCCTTTCCTTCAAGTATGACGCTGACATAGAAAAACATCCACGGCTCAAACGCATATGCATGTGGGTTGCCATTAACCCGGTTGAGCAACATGATCAAATCGCAATACTCCTGCTTCAGCTCTAAAATAATTTGTTTTGGCAGCTTGGCGCCAGGAGGCTTTGGCTTCCTCATCCACGTAGTGTTAATCCTCTTAGCACACTTATCAAAAGATGTAGCATACATCTTATCAGCTCTCTCCTTGGACTTGTACAACATTTTGTCCATGGCCAGGATCCTAAATGCTTCGCCAATTGCATCAGCTGTGAAGTCAGCTAGCGGCATGCCATTTGGAGAAACAATCGTCTGATGGTCTGAATCGTAATAATTTGCACACTCCATAATAAGCTCTGGACATCGAACTGTTGGCAGGAAACCGGGTACTGCATACAACCCGCTTCTCACAATGTTGTGCGAAACCATCGATGGAGGATTACCACCTTGCCCATATATTCTTCTCTTGAAGGCTTCGAGGTTGAAAGAACCGAGGTTGGTGTCAGTCAAATTTCCCAGCTTCGATACAAATTTGGACTCCGGAATAAAAGACTTCTTCAATTGCTTGATAATAGCCTGTCTGGAAGCATTTTCTTTGCCAGCTTCGACATTTCCAGCTTTGGCTCTAGCCTTGCTCGTTCCAGCAACATCTCCTCTTCTACTTTTAGCCATCTGCAAAACAAAAAAGCAAGCATTATAATTCTAACTTTTAAAAAATAAAAAGTTTGTGAGATGGCTAGCAAGTGGAGTTGGCTGCAAATAAATAAAAACTTCAGCATTAAAACTCCAACTCCAAACCTCGAGAAATTTAAAACTCCGAAATTTAAAACTCTGAACTCTTAGCAACTTGCAGCCACAATAATTGTAGCTCTCCGCAAAAATCAATCTCAGCAACCTCAACTTCAGAATTTACTTCTTCTCAGCATTCAGCAAAATAAACTTCAACACTCTTAAAAATAATCTAACTTTAGAAATTTCTCACTATTCAGCAACTCTCAACAATCACTTTTAGCTCTCTAGCACAAATTCCAGCTCTGCAATTTTGTGAATAGAAATGAAAAACATCAAAGTTTTTATAACTGAAAGTCTGGTGCCCAGTTTAGCAGTCGCCATAAATTCACTTCATCATGACTTAGAAATTTTCCAATTTTAGGAGAGAATATTCCAGTTATCATGCAGTCGTCATAGAAATTGGCTATTATTAGAGATTCTTTCCTCATTTTAAATTTTAAATTTCCCTCCCGACTGCTAGTTATTTCCAGTTGACTGAAGTAATTTCGAGAAATTTATTAAAATTTACTCCAGCATTAAAAATCTCATCCTTTTTAAAATGGCATACTTAGAATTTTAAATTTAATTTTAACACCATTTAATTTCACTTGAGAAATTTCATTCATCTCGTCAGCGCCTTAGAAAAATCGTCGTGAGCTGCAAGATTTTAAATTGGCTAGGAAAAATTATTTTCCGTCCAAAATAAACTCCGAAATAAACTTTCCCCATAATAAATATCTCCCGACTTCAGAAAATCTTATGTGTCCAAACGAAGGGGGAATTTGATTTTTTAAAACTTTGGAAAATAATTATTTTAACCAAACTTTATTTAATTCTTCCAGCTTGGGCAAATTTAAAATTATTTGCCTAGAGCAAATTTTTTTTTATTTACTTCCAAACGCCTTAGGAAAATTTTAAGTGCCTTCAATTTCACAAAATCTCCATTTGATTTTTCTATTATGCCAGGCGCAATCAAGGGGGTGAACATTTAATTTTCCAACATTTAATATTTACTCATCCCCTTTCTAACCAAGGCGCAAATCAACCCATGAGCCTTCAGCTTTTTCGTACTTAGAAAAATTTCAATATTTCTATCTCAAGGCGGATATAGGAGGTCTTATTTTAAACACTTAGATGAAATTTTCAAACTTTATAATATCATGAGTTTTAAAATCCAACGCCTCTTAAAAGTTTTCCTTTGACTTAGGTGCATCTCGCACGTGCTACCTCCATTTCACCTTTAGAAAGTTCTCTGACCTTCAACTTCAGCTTGGGCGCAATTGGGGTATCAAGCTTTTATCCAAATGCCTTAGAGATTTTTAATGCCTCCACCCTTAGTTGGGCGCATATGAGTGTTGAAACTTCAAAATCTTCCATACTTAGTGAATTCCCCTATCCACTAGCTAGCAAGGGCGCATATGAGTTGGTCAACTTCTAGTTTCAAACGCCTTAGAACATACTCAAGCTCCTTCATCCTCCTTTCAGCTAGGGTGCGAATGAAGCATGGAGTTTCAAACTTCACACATTCTACTAACCAAGGTGCGAATAGGAGAGGCTACTTCAAGTCTTAATTTATACGCCCTAAATTTTTTTTATTCACTCACCCATTAGCTTGGGCGCATATAGGTGGGGGTGCTTTGAGTTTCAAATACTTAGTAAAATTTTTCAATCTTCTTCTTTTTTCCCTGGGCGCAGTTGAACCCCTGAGGTTTCAATTTAAACACTAGACGCCTTTCATTTTCTCCATTCTAGCTTGGGCGCATATGAGGCCTTGGGCTTTCATTTTGTTTGCCTTAATCAAATTTTAGCCTCATCATCTCTTCAAGGCGCATTTAGGGGTCTCCCATTCAATTTTCACACTTAGAAAACTTCAGACTCTTTTATCTTCCAAGGCGCATTTGACCATGTAAGCTTTCATTTTTAAGCACTTAGAAATTTTTTAAGTTCCTTCATCTTTCAAGGCGCATATGAGAGGTTCTCCTACTTCAAGTTGAAGGCGCACTTGCTAGGCTAAGCTTTCAATTTTCTCTGATGAGCGCATTTCACAAGGTGGACTTTAAGTTTCAACGCCTCTAAAACATTTCTTGTCCCTTCTCAAAGTCAAGGTGCATATGGAGGGTGGAGCTTCCACTTTGGGGTGCCTTAGAAAAATCTTGATGTCACTGTGGATGTTGGGCGCATTTGGCATGGTATACTTCCATTTTCCCATACTTAGAATTTTCATGATCTTCCTCCAAGTCTAGGCGCATCTCAAGGGTCAAGCTTTCACTTTTCTACACTTAGAAAATTTCGAGGCACCTCTTTATCTTGGGCGCAAATAACCCCTTGTGCTTTCATTTTATTTGCCTTAGTCAAATTTCTTGCCTTCTCAACTTGCAAGGGCGCATTTCGTAGGGTCAGCTTCCAAGTTTGGGCGCATATCATAGGGTGAGCCTTCAATTTCTACGCCTTAGGATATTTTCCAAGTCCTCTCCCTAGCCAAGGCGCAAATAAGAGGGGCTACTTCAAATTTGAATGCCTTAGATTATTTCCAAGGCCTCCTCACTAGCAAAGGCGCAAATCATACCTTGAGCTTTCAATTTTCAACACTTAGTCAAATCACAAGCCATTCTTCTCAACTTGGGGCGCATTTACTTAGGCAAGCTTCCATTTTTCATGCCTTAGCAAAATTTTCATCCATCTTGAGCTTCTTAAGGCGAATTCACTAACTGGAATTGAAAATCTATCGAACTTAGTGAATTTCACGTCCTTTGCCTGATTTGGGGTGACTCGTTCATGCTAACCCTGGCTTGCCCTAACTTTCTATTTTTAGAAAGTTCTCCACATTTTGTGCTTTGAACTGATTTTTTTGACTCCGAAAGGCCTGATTTCTATTTTGTTTTGAACCTCGGGATGTGGCTAAGCTGCAGATGCCTGATATCTGCCTACGCTTGCTATTTTTAGCAACTTACTAAAAATAGCAACTGCTCAGAATGAGTTCAAATTTTGCGTGCTGTTTGCCCGAGGAGTGTTGGTCATGGCTGGATGCTGCATTTGCATGACTGTCGTGTTTTTTCCTTGAATTTAGGAAACCCTAATTCCTCTGTACTAGCCTGCTAAAAATAGTAAGTGCTTGATTTTCCATCTTCTACAACTTCATTTGACTTGAAATTCGCGCCATGGGGTCCTCATCGCCTGCTTGACCTGTTCATACTGACGCTTCGCGCTGACCTGCTATTTCTGGCATGTTTCTGAAGTGGCTTACTATTTATAGCAGCTGCTTGATTTTGAGACTTCCACAACTCCGTTTGAATTGAAATTTGAATGTCGTGATCCTCATCACTTGACTTATCCATTCACACTGGCACCTGATGCCCACTTACTATTTATAGCCCGTTTCTGAAGTGACTTACTATAAATAGTAAGTGCTCCATTTGCCTTCAAATTTTACCAGCAGACTCTTTGGAAGATGCTGATCATGATGGGATACTTCAGTTTTCGGAAATTTTGGCGTTCGACCCCTCATTTTGAAACCTGAAGCTCAAAACCCTAATTTGCCTTGCATGTGCCTCAAATGAGCTCTGATCAATTCCGTTTCTGTTGCATGTCACTGTGTTCGTAATTTGAAGCGCTGGACAGTTGCCAAAGTGTACCTGCTAAAAATAGTAAGTAGCTGAAAAGTGACCAACCAGCTATCAGATGATTTTGCATGTCACACAGCTCGAGAGATCTTGAAAAACCCAGAAAAACCCAGAAAATTCATCAACATGCAAGCACTAGCTAAAAATAGTAAGTTCCTGAAAAGTGACCAGTTCCCCTTGCATGTTACCTTGTTGCGAAGCTCTCGGAAAACCCAGAAAGATAATGCTGACATGTGCTGAGAAAACTTACATGCAAACCCTAATATTTGCCTCTGAAGGCTGAAAACTGAAATCCATCGTCTCACTTTGCATGTTATATCGCTGCGTAGGTCTCGAAAAACCCACAAAGAATCCCTAGAAATGCATCTGAAAATTTAACATGCAAACCCTGAAATCTGCCTCCGAAGGCAGAACTGCTAAAAATAGCAAGTTGTCCGTTTCTGCTCAAATTTTGCCAATGATGAGTTCAAAGTGCTTGGAACGCAATGCAGTTGTTAGAACGTGAAAATCTCAGGAAAACAAGTCCCAAATTGACACTTACTAAAAATAGAAAATTGCCAGAATTCAGTGAAAATTTAGAGGGAGCTTGCCGGAAGTATCCTAATAGTAGTGCTAAGCTCAGAAATTGATTAGCCAACTCAGTTTGACCTCAAAGTAGCCTGAAGAATGTAAACCCTAATTCATTAAAAAGCCCTCTAGACTTAATCAAAATTCAAACCTAGGTCAAATGGTAAGTACATCATTAGACAGAAAGAACCGACAGAGAGAGACAGACCGAAAGACCCAAGCCAAAAGACCCGAATGAAGCAACAATTAGGGGGTCCCCATTTTGAATGGGGCGATGTGTGAAAAGGTCACAACAGGAAGGGTGGATATATACATGTGACAATGTTTGAGTAGATTCTTTTTATAATAGGAATATGTGAATTTGTGTGTGGGAGGTTGTTTTGGAAAAAGGTGGACCTAGGATAATTGATTATGTTGGATGGCAATAACATGGTGTTAGAGCTAGGACCTTTTTTTATTGCCTTCCATTTATCATTATCTTTTTATTGTTCATCTAACACTCCATAGGCGAGGAGGAAATTCTAGATTTTTATCATCTTGGGAATTTTTTTGTTGATTCTTAAAGCACTATGAGGAGGTCAATTTAAATTTGTATTCATAGAAGTTTGCTTGGTTAAATTTGACCACTCCATTGTGTCTAGAAGGCCTCAAAACATCTAGATTAGTTTTCAAATGGAAATGTTTTGGTGGATTGTAGATCGAATACTTAAACTAATTTGTAGAGACCATAGTTCTACCATTGGGATGTGGATTTTAGGATTTGATTTCTAATTGCATGGGATTATGATCAACAAACACTCCTTGTATCTTTCCACTTATATTAAGAATGCTTTTGCTTCTTTGCTCATCATGTATTATAATTATTTTCTTCTCCTTAGTTGATTGGATTTAATTTTAACACCACATAGTTTTGTTGGTCTTTGTCATTAGTTTTTCATTGTTCACTTTTTAACTATGCTCCACGAAGTCTTGAGACAGCGAGGAGGGCGGGGGGGCGGGGGGGGAATTGGGATGACAAGAACGAATCTTGGGGATGGGGGGACCAAGGGCCTGGATTTGGGGATGGTAGCACATATATATATTATTTATAAAAATATATAGGGAATAACATAAGAAACTTTAAAATAATCTAACATATGTGATATTGCATTGAATGATCAATGAAAATGTCGAATCAATATGTTTGTATTATATTTGAAATGGTGATTACATTCAAAAATATAATTGGTCAATGGACTAGTGCCTTAAATCATCATCATTCATTCCCAAACTTTGCACAAAACTCCTTATCATTGAGCTGCTAGACTCTTCAAGATGAAGCTCCTCCAAAATAATACCAACCAATATTGTTTATGCAACATCTTCACCAACCTGTGTTAGCTTCATTGCTCATCATCTCATTGGATTGCTAGATTCTCCTTGCAAATAAGCATGTTCCGTTCAATGAGATACAAGACACTATGTATAGCTACAAGCTTCTTCATGCTTCTAGAGGTGAGTATGTTTCTCTTACCAGAGTGGATGAAACTATAAGTAGATTAGTTCCTCAATAATAGAATTCAAAACTTGAGAGAATAGATGAATGGCTAGTATAGTTTTCAAAGAACTATGCCCATGCATAGTCCACCATAGAATTGGATCCTCCTATGCCATAGTTTCCCTAACCATTTTGACCTCTTTTGAATATCCCCTAAGAGGAAAATTTTGCCTACTTAGTATGAATAATGTTGGCCTATGTAGAATCATGTATCTTTCGAATGTTATAATGAACCTTGCCTTCACCTCAACATCTTGTATAGGGCGAATTTTGTTGGGCCTTTGCACATCACTTCAGGGTCAATGCATATGCAACCATGTGCAAGGGAGTGTTGAGCTTCTCCATTAGCAATTAATGATTGATTGAATGTGTTCATTGTAGAACTCTAATGCGGGGTCTTTCTCTTATACAATTGCCTTCATTTGGCCAAACATACTGTAAACGCACTCATACAACTCTCCAAGACTAGGTGCATTTGTGCCCCCAATCGAATAACTTTGGAGATTGGAGTAATGATGGGAACATTGTGTCTTTCATTAGTTCAAAGAGTGTCACTCTTCACCACTTTCATCACCCTCCTCTCTAGCCCTCCTTAGCGTTGACTTCGAATTGGTGGCCTTTGCTGTCATGACCATTAGTTGCAATGCCTCTTGCAACTCAAACATCCTTTACAAGAGAATAAAGTATCTAGCCTCTATAGGTTTCAAAAGCTCCTTATAAAAGGTCTTGAAGAGTGCATGTGAAGTATCATGGTTGTAGATAAACAATTGCATATCTTTAGCATCATTAATGACCTCTTTGATCCATTTGATTTTACCCATGTACTTGAGTGCATTATATATGGCATGCACACAATGAGGAGCCCAACAAATATCCCGATAGGTTGAGTCAATCATTTTCCCTATAGTTTCACACATTATACATTTGTCACTACTTGTACCACATTCTCTAGCCCAACCCCCTCAAAAGCATCTCCAAGGATTTGGAATTGAAAATCAGCATCCTTGCAGTATCTGGAACAATCAATAGCTCTAAGTAAGGGCCCTTTGTACATGTGACCATAATGTTAATAATGAGTGGGTGATGCTTGATATTTGTCCACCTATACGTGATTATGTTGCATCTACTAGTGACTCTAGTAGCTTTTGTTTTCGCCATTAGAATATTAATCTTGGAATAATTCTCATCCAAGATTGTTGTCCTTAATTTTTTCTTTTCTAGTGGTACAAATGATGGTTGTCGTCAAATTATTTTTGCCACAACCTCGTTATAATAAGGAGATCAAGCCATATGGAATGGATTCGACGGCAAAAAAAAACTTGCCAATGGCATCATTTGCTACATTCCTATTCTGCACATTGAATAACATTGCCACCATGTTTTCATCATCACAGTGATCATTCTACAATTCTCCTTAGGATTTCTTGTGGCTGTCCCAAAATAAATGGAAAATAGAAGTAGAAAGAGTTGAAAGTTGAAACTCATGGATTTGGTTTCGTATTAGTATGAGTAGGATTCCTTAGTGGTAAAGCCATAAGTGCAAGATTGTGGTCATGAACATATCCCCAATTTATTTATTTCAAATCTTTTTTCAAGTGATAATCCCTTACATACACTTGCACCTTTCCTTGTGACATAAAAGTGTGTATTAACTCTTGTGATGCTGCCTTGAAATTCAAATTGATAGAAATGACATCTCCATAGCCTAGTCCCCTTCGTTGCTCCAGGTTTTGTTGGCAGTGTAGTTGCAAATTGTTCTAAAAGCGACTTCTCATCAAAAGGACCCTTGGCAAACTCCTCTAATAATTGGGAAGGGCAACTAAAATGTGTAAAATGTGCACTACCAGTAGAACCAGTTGCCTCACCCCCCCACTTGCCCATCTATGCTTTGAGTATTTGATTAAACTCCCCTAGGCTCTTCGTGATTCTCGTCATCACTTGTGTAAGAAGTAGAACTCACAGGGACACTACAAGAAACAAAATCTATGGTCATCATACATGTTAAAATGTCGTTAAATAATAAGTTACACAAGAGTTCAAGACACAAGGATTTTCTTTTTCTTTTTCTTACTTAATGTCACACGAACCGTGGAAGTAGAGGATACATAAAAATATGAATTCTTGTTCTTCAACCTTTAGCATACATGGATTCTGCTTTTGTTAATCTTAGTGTAGGTCGCATGGAGCACATAAGTAGAGGATACACAAAAGACGAAATCCTAATTTGACTTGTAAATTTTAATTTTAGTTTTTTAATCAAATATTTATGCAAATTTGCAAACTGTTTTAATAAATAATTTAATTAAAATTTAAATACCTTAATATTGCTGTTAGAAAATTAGAAAATTTAAAATTTGATCATTTAAATTTTATAATTAAAATTTAATTTGTAACAATGTAAGGGCCTAACTTAGTCAATTGGAATTACTAATTTGAAAACAAAAACAAAACAAAGTTTACCTTAAGGCTTGGAGAATGCGTTGATTTAGTTGTTTTGATTGATGAAGACTTCACATTTGCTCTTCCATATGGTCTTTACTCTCATTCTTCCTAATGCTCTCACTTGCAATCTTTCTCACTTTTGTGGTCTTGTGGCTTGCTTTTGGAACTTTCAACCTTGCTGTTGAATCTTGGTAGTGATTTGGAATGAAGCTTAGATTTCTATTTATAAGTTTTTTGTGATTGTTTAAGGTGTGGTTGGGGCTCATAGACCTTTGGGGTTAGGGTTTATGGCTCAAAGATCCAAAAAAACTTTTTGATTTTAAGGTAAATTAACATTTTGGCCGATTTGCTGTAGGGGATGCTTGCGAGTCTCGAGTGCTGTTAGGATATGCCTGGGAGTCCCTTGAGTGTCTCAGGGACATCTTGGAGTCTTGATGACATGTCCAAAATAGGGGGATGTTTTGAAATCATCCTCTCTTTGAGGGAGATGTCTTGGAAATGCCCTTAGGTATGTGGTGGTGGGATGGTGGTTGGATGTTTCCCCCAAGTCCTCATGTCTCCTAAACGTCCCCATCGTGGAAACACTTGATTTGTTTGTAGGGGAGGGGATGCATCACTATCCCCATCCTCGTAGAACAATGCTTTTTAAGTATGTTGATAGTTAGAGACTTCTTATTTGACACTAAATTCTCTTTGGAGGTTGTTCCTTGCCAGTTTGATACACCTCCAATCTATTATTCATCAATTTTTTGGAAAATGTCATTATTGAGGGGGGATAACTACAAATCCTCCTCTTTTCTTGGATGCCTGAAGTTAATCTTTAAGGGGGGATGTTAATTTTTACTTGTGTATGTGCATTTGAACTTTGGGATTTATTGTGATTCCTTAAGATAGACTTTTCATATTTGTGCAAAAATATAATTGAAAATGTTGATAATTCCATGATATCTATCTTATTCCTTAATTATCTATTTGCATGTAGGTTGTTTAGTTTATTAAGACTGCTTAGGTAAATCTTTGTATTTTAGGAAACAATTAGTTGTCATTATTTTTAGTTCTGGCCGATAGGTAGGATACTATTGCAATCATTTTATTTTTTATTCTTTTGCTGGCTGACCAATCATATTGCATAATTTAAATATATATCTCTTTATTTCTATAGTTTGCATTTTACAACATATTTTTTATATTTAAAAATTATTATTTCTCTCTTTTTCTATTGGTTAGAGTAACTATGTAATTCATTTTTCTTAAAAAAAATTGAAAAATTTAATGATCATAATAATTTTAATTGGAACATTATAGTCATAAAAGAAGCTGCTGAAAGGAGAAGTTGCTGGACAAATGGAGAAATCTTGACGGCAACATGACAATGGCATGGCAGCAGCCAAATCGTCTTCATAGGGTTGCTGGTTATTCAATATTAAATTTTATGTTAATAAAATGTAGGTTTTGGTTGAAGAGCTTGGTTTTGGAGAGAGCAGATTCATTAAGTACAACAGGGGCTGCTACATTGACCCTAATGACCAATGCTTGGAGGGCACTTGATTATCCTAGTGCTGTTCGCAGGAAACATCCACAGTGAGAGAGGCAAGATCATTACATACCCCAATTTTATTGTTTATGGTACTTGATTATCTTGGTGCTTTTCATAGCAGCTTGTAGGCCTTTGGTCAGATTGTCTATGGTGGGTGGTTCATCTTCCCATGCTTGCCCAAGATGACAAAATTTTCTAGGACACATTGCCTGTGGACCTGCAAATGGAAAGAAAACTGAGGAGTCTTGAACTTTTGAAAAGATCTGAACTTAAAATAAAACATCTTTGACATCTAAACACAAAAACATTGAAAGAAACAAGGTAGTTTGAGGAGAACAGGGAGTGCACCAGGGGCATTTTTGTCCATCCTTTAGTCTTCTTTCAACATGCAAGTTTGTCGTTTTTTTGCGTACATCCATGAAATTCTTGCAAAAATAGTTGTCCAAGTCTAGCAAATCAATTTCATCGGTTTGGGGTTGCTTTTGTCTTCAATGTTAGAAATCAATACTTACAATATTGATGACATAGAACACCTTACAGAGGATGCCTAGAGCATTCTTATGGCAAGGCCATTTGCCTGATGGGTGCAAATGAAAAAATGTGTGAAGCCTTCATTGCTAAAGAAAGTGATTGAGGAGCTAAGGAACCTCTTCCTCTGATTCCTCGTTAGTGTTGCCGCTTTGAGAATTATGCGTTCCACCAGGGCTTTGCTAGTCATTGGAATTGCTGCTGAAGCCGCTGAAGTCCCCCCTGTTACTGCTGGTGGTTATTGTTGTGTTGCTCTTTGTACTCGAAGCAGAGGCAAATCACAATTCATGTGCATCAAGCATTGCAGTGCAGAATCTACTAGGTAAAAAACCTGCAGAAATTTGCAAGCAAACCTTATCGAATGCTCCAAAAAACCCAAAAAATTTAGCTATGGCATGTAATGCATTGAGGCATTTCAATGTGATCATACTCAACCAATACATATTTTCATTTAATGTAAAATATTTGCTCAAATCTATCAATCTATCTATGTCATCTTTATTTTTGTAATTTGCTTAAAGGAAAATGACATTTTCAGACATGACAATTTCGTGAAGGCTCCTGAATTGGCTTAAAGTTTCGAAAATGAATGTTTAGAAATAGAGAGCAATCTTAATAATATTGATAGAATCATAGAAACAATTTTGAAATGGGCTGAATCGCATTCCCTTCAAATTAGAAGATTGCTTCAAGATCTCATCAGATGATCGAAGCCAACCTGAGCCTAGGTAGGGATGTTGAGTTTGATAGCTAGACCTTTATTTAGATTTATAACACCCACAACTGATTTTGAACATGATTTGGTTTTGTTTGAATATTTGATAAGAGGGAATTAGGTACAAAACATTTAATACAAGTGAACAAATTCTGGTTGAAGAGCTGCCACAACTTGCAAGAGAGGTAGCAAGCGTTGAGAAAGTTAGAATCTATTCAATGAACCCATAATCTCTGACTCCACTTTCCCTATTTTTTTTCTTTTGTTTTTGTTTATGAGGATATTGAAAATGACTTGTTCCAAAATTGCAATACAATTGGAGGCTTTTGAGATTGCCTTGACACAAAGATTGAAGCATCTCAAGACTAAGGGTTCTGAAGGAAATTATGGTTTTCCCAGTCGACCGAGATAT
The DNA here is from genome assembly GCA_007258455.2 of Sequoia sempervirens. Taxonomy (NCBI): domain Eukaryota; kingdom Viridiplantae; phylum Streptophyta; class Pinopsida; order Cupressales; family Cupressaceae; genus Sequoia; species Sequoia sempervirens. The sequence goes on along the minus strand of VDFB02261120.1, from coordinate 16,450 downwards.
TAACTTCAAATGCATTTTCTTTGCAATATCATTAGATTCTGTACATTTTTGTTTATTAGACTTACTCTAACAAAGCTTGGGTATTTTCTTTTAAAATATTTGTTGTCTATGCTACCCCAATGATTGGAAAAATGTTTTCGTATAGATGGTTTTTACACTGGACCAAGATCTTAACCCAAATGGTGGTATTATATATTGTAAGAATCCAACCATGTTATGATTTGAATAGGATCATGTTACATAACATGATCTGTTTGAATATTTGATAAGAGGGAATTAGGTACAAAACATTTAATACAAGTGAACAAATTCTGGTTGAAGAGCTGCCACAACTTGCAAGAGAGGTAGCAAGCGTTGAGAAAGTTAGAATCTATTCAGGTATGAACCCATAATCTCTGACTCCACTTTCCCTATTTTTTTTCTTTTGTTTTTGTTTATGAGGATATTGAAAATGACTTGTTCCAAAATTGCAATACAATTGGAGGCTTTTGAGATTGCCTTGACACAAAGATTGAAGCATCTCAAGACTAAGGGTTCTGAAGGAAATTATGGTTTTCCCAGTCGACCGAGATATTAACTTCAAATGCATTTTCTTTGCAATATCATTAGATTCTGTACATTTTTGTTTATTAGACTTACTCTAACAAAGCTTGGGTATTTTCTTTTAAAATATTTGTTGTCTATGCTACCCCAATGATTGGAAAAATGTTTTCGTATAGCTCAAATATGGTTTTTACACTGGACCAAGATCTTAACTTAAATACTGGTTGCAAATGGTGGTATTATATATTGTAAGAATCCAACCATGTTATGATTTGAATAGGTAATCAAATTACATTTCTCTCTGTTGATGTAAAAGTTTAATGAATACTTGAACCATACAATGCTTTGATACATTATAAACTTGATTTCATTAAGTTGTAGATTATAGTTACATTGACTCTAAATGCATTATTTAGTTTCTAAGCTTACAGCCCTACACTCACTGTGATTGGTATATTTAAAACACATTGAGACAGAAGCATGAAGTTGAACCATATGATTTCATTTTTGTAGGTTGTATGCAAAGAATATAGTAGGTTTCGTTGTATGAAGATTCACTGTACTTCTTGTAGTGGAAACTGTTGTGCCTAATATATACTTTTAATCATATATAGATTTTAAAGCACAACTGATTTAAAGTAAATTTATATGTAATTTGACCAAGCAATATTTAAAAATAAGTTATAATAAAAATGTGAAACTCTTTATAATGAAAAGACATCAAATTCTATATAAAAATACAAAACATTGATCGAGTTTGAAAGATCGAGTTCTCTTTGGCTTACTGTTCTTGCTTTAATCGTTCAACAAATTGAAACTATCTTCTTTCATTTGAGAGATTTAAGAAAGCCAGTGAACCTAAAATATAAGATTGCTCTTCAGCATACTGCAACTTATTTGCTCCCTTGGCTCTGGACACGCTCAAGGATGTTATGGACACTGACCCAAGTGAAAAAGATGTGCATCCATAGCTTTCAAAAAACTTCAGTACATTCCCTCGAGGTCTATGGTAGACAATATGGCCCTCTGATAGAAGTAGAATATCATCAAAGAGGTTAAATGTCTCTGGTGCAAGCTGCAGCAGAGACATGAGAATTGTAGCATCCATTAGATGGGTAAACTGTTAAAGGGAACTGTCTAGTCTTGGAGAGATTTCATCCATGAAAAGAGTTTTTATAGGTCCAACAATCATCTCCCCTACACATAGAATCAATTCAAAAGATCGTTATTCGTTGTAAACAATGACAAGATACTTACATGCACAACTCTAGTTTGGAAGACAACACTTTTGGTTTGAAGTTGAAAGTAATTAGTTGTTGTACCTATTGTAACACGCTTCTTTTATCCCCTAGAGATTCCTCTCGCCATTTCATCACCAACAATTGTGCCTCCACAAATATCTAAACCCAAAATCTATTTATACACAAGGATTTCAAGGCCATGAATCCTTGATCTCCAAATTGTTGTATCTAAAACTTTATTTTCTTTGTCAATGTACTTACCTTGAGAGTGTAGTCAGTCTGAAGGCTGCTCTCAACACCTTCCATTGTTGTTGCCTGCACAAAACAAACCACCATACTAGCGGAGAAAGTAATTTACATTAATTATATTCCTATTTATTAAGTGCAACACTTTATAACATATCAAGCTTTTTCCTGTTTATTGAACCTTACTTTCATGAAAAGATCAACATCAACCTTTGGGAAGATTCCAGCTTGTTTCTCTCTTCTAGTAAGCTCTGAAAGCAATTCTGCATTGATACATGCCAACAAACAAGTCATACACTTCAAGATCGTAGTACAACTTACCAGCGAAGATATTAACTACCATGAAGGAGGAAATAGACATGCTCACCATATCTATGCCCAACACCTTCGCACCTAGCAGAGAAATCTATTGTTTCTCTAACTGTCATCTCTCCTACATGTAAGTCATTTTGACTTATTTAAGCAGATTTTTTCTGAGGGACAAACTCATCCAGTCTATGGCCATTGTAGGTGACTTCTCCCCTCACCTGATCATTCAAAGCCGGTTAAGTAAATACATCCAATTCTAATTTTGAAACAACATTAAATGCAATACAAAGATACCATCAAGCTCTAACCTGCAAACTGGAGTCTAATTTCCCAGCCAAAGCTAGCAGCAATGTTGTCTTTCCAGACCTAGGGGGACCCAACAACAGAGCCATCCTTTCAGAAAGAAACACATAAAATATATGGGGTTAGCCTAGCAGTTCGAAGCATTTGTCAAATTACTTCTGCTTGAAGACCTTATAGTGATATATGAAAACTTTATATGGGCCTCAAACACCATTAAACAAACTCAAATTGAATATCTAAATGAATCTCAACTCCCCATTACTGAGATGGCCTAAGGATTCCACTATCATTCTTGAGAATTGTAAGTTTTGTTTTCTTGGTGGGTGAGAGGCCCAAGGTGTCTGGCAAGGATTCTATAGAGTTGCTGGCAGAATTCCATAATTTAGGTAGAGCTCTGCCACCTACATAACACTCTGCATCCACTCTTAAATTTTTGAACCACACTTGTATTGTTGGAAGCTTGATGCCAATTCTACACCCAATAAGAAAAACTCAACCATAATTGGAAATGACATAGAAACTTGGGTAATTGCATATCGTCCAAGTTCCCTCTTGCTTGTGCTTCCATCACCGCTTTCTCGCCAGATATATGCAGATCCAAAAAAACATTCCACAAGCCATGTTGATATAATTTCTATCTGTTAATTCACTTGGAAATGTAGTTTTAGGCAATTCCTTCTGTCCAGATATATGCAGATCCAAAAAAACATTCCACAAGCCATGTTGATATAATTTCTATCTGTTAATTCACTTGGAAATGTAGTTTTAGGCAATTCCTTCTGTCCAGATTGTGAAGAGCTGCATTCCACGTGGACATGAAAAAGCATATTTTAACAGCTGTCTTTAAAAGTTTAATTTCATAGGTGTCAAAAATATGCAAATAAAACCACGTGTAGGAGAAGGAGCTATTTTAAAAGACAAAAGTTATATTGATTGCAAAATAGCTGTCAGAAAACTTTAACAAACAACAAATAATGGAGGATGTTATGTGTCAAAAATGATGCAACCATGTCAAAAATGATGCAGTGATTGATTAAGCATTAACACTTTCATTTATGCACTTAGTAGTCTCTACCTCGATCCTTACGATTATTTTCTTAGAATCAGACGAGAGCCCTTTTGTGTTGATTAATGTGTCAAAAAAGTTTGAAACAATATTTTACATAAATTATAGTTATGTAATTTATTATACATTTATGGTCTGATATAGTCTAACACTTCTCAAAACACTACAAATGTATGGCTTTTTGGTGCCTTAAAACTCCCCTAGTATTGCATATGCCAATGTTACCAAATGTGGAGGATATTATGTAATCCATATTATTTTCTAGTTTTCTTATTCCATTGTGTATAAGCCTAATTAAAATGTGAAAAAATTGTAAAAATATGTAGTTTACTCCTCATTTTTTAAAAACCTAAAAATGGATGTGAAAAAATATAAATTATACTATTTGTGAATTATCGTGAACGAATAATTTAAACAATCAACTTTTGCAGTGGTGCAATAGCTTAATATACAGATCTGTTTAGGGAAGCTTGTCAATGTTATTGTAACTTGTGTTTGTGTCGATTTTTTACTTCCCAACTGAATTTGGCTATTTCAAAGTGGCCAAAATTATGATTATTTTCCAAATTCTCCTTTCTAATGGTTTTTTTATTTGTCTAAGAGAATTCATGTGTTGTTTCTTTAGCCAATAGCTTCCATATCCTTTTAGATACAATTATTTTATAATATTAAATATGTTTAGGTTTTTGAAGGAGCTGATTTTAGTTCCCCGTAAATAAATGAATCTAGTCATGTTGTTTGAATAATCGTAGGCCAATATACTTTGTTATTATTTCAATCAACACAATTTTTGCTAGGGTGAAGCCATCATGTTATTCAATTTTTCAATTTTTAGTTTATACAACTGGTTATCAGTATTCATTGAGCTTACTTTTTGATATGATAAAACTAAAAGATTGTAATTTGTATAAATGGTGATCTGAATATGTATTTTAATTGTAATTTGCAAAAAAAGCTTATCTGAATATGTAATTTCTTTGCACAAGTGAAGGACATACAATACAAAATGTCGCATTAATACAATGCACAATGTGATGCTTAAGAATGAAAAATTCTCCTTTGACTCTCAACTCGTAGTGACTTGATACTTGTTGTTCTTGATATAATGTTTTAAATTGTACACTTTGACAATCAAGGAATGAGCAAGTATTGTCCAACTAACTTCTCAATTTATTTATTAGTTCTACTATTTCATTTTTTAGATGTTCAAGCTCATTTTGCTTCCTTCTTTGAAACAACATGCTTCCAGCTCACTGGCAGGAACTTGACGCTCTGCATCACTTGTTCATTCTTGCTTCCATCTGTCATTGTTGTATGAATAAAAGGGTTGATGCGTATTACCATACAATGAGGTTTGAGTAGGTTATTGATATGATAATATTACATGTTATTATTTTGTCCATAATTTCTATTTTTCATATCTATTGAGTTTGTATGTGGAAGCTTGTTTTGGGAAAGGTGGAAAACAGATAGTTGGCAGTTACTTGATAATTATTATGTTGTTACATATTGAGGCAGTTAAGTTCCTTGAGAGTAGTTTATTGGAATTGACATAATCTTCTCAATAGAATTAATATAATTATATAAAAGAAGATAAGTGACTTTTGACACAATAACTATGGAAAGATTCAGATCTGATCATATGATGTGCATGTCCCTCTATATACACAACAATGGAACAGAGGTGTAAGTGGGATTGACAATTACTAATGACAGCTAGTCATCTCTCAGCATTATTAGATTCACCTCAGTAATTTTAATGTATTCAACTACTTAGATAATCTCATGGAGGAACTGACATGGATATTTATAGAGTGATCCACATTTATGGTAGTGGTTATCTTGCTCCTTCGATTCAAAGTCTGAGAGAAGATTACTTGCTTGTAGAGTCCTTGCAAACTGTTTAGTTATGGCTTTTTGTTCATGTAGTCAGAATATTGCTGTGTGACCAAAGCTTTGAAGACATCACCTCAATATTGATTACTTTGCTTCGCTTCCTTTTTAGATGCTTACAGACTATGCCAAATGCCAGCATATTGAATATGTCACCCATAACATCCATTGTGGAGTAGAATGTGAACACAAACATTTGATAAGGTCCCTTCGACTTGGACAAAACCAAAAACAGTCGTCTGCTTATCTTTCTTTTCGAGTAATTAGTAGCTGGTAAATCACTTGGATTTAAGACAATTTATTCCTTGATTGAAGAGCCCTGAGGTCATTTATCTCCCCCAGGCAATTCAACAAGCTTTTTCCCCAGCATGATTTGGAGTTTCACATTTTTGAATATGGAACTTCAATCCATCTGAAATACTCATGCCTATGAATGCCTCTGTGTTAAATCACATCAGTTCAATCATTAGGTTTTCTGTCTCCTGTAAGGGTTTTGTTTGTGTCCCTTGACCCAGTCCCCATGTGCGCTTGCTTTGTAGTAAATTACCATGGGAGCTTTCTGTATCTGATGGTTACGAAGAGTCACTAATGTAGGAAATGTCAATTTGGCCTTTTGTATTGAATAGATGTAATTGTCAAGTTTGCAACCCACTTATGCATAGAAAATTTGTAGCTTTTCAGGAATAAAAGAGATACAAATTAAGTTCTTAGGAACAATTACCAAATCATGTATGTAAATGCAAACATAACACAACAGGTGTGAGAAGGATCAAGAGAGAGATGTTTGACTTGCACATAATTTTTTCTTACAACCCCTAAAAATATTTCATTAGGCACTAAAAACTGCAATGTGAAGTCTGCCCCACAACTATTTGCTCATTTTGCAACTACCTTTTAAAAGGGTGATTAACATGATGGATCTTTAAAAAAAGACTTTTAAATATTGCTGGTTTATTTTTAATTGAATAAAAAGGTACAAAAACACTTCGTAAAATTTGACAGTGCCATAACTCTTAAGAGAAGCAGTTATGGCGCTGGGAAGTTAACTGATTCCCATGAAGAGGTTTGAATATAAAATCCTACAAACTGATCTGACAAGAATATTTGAAAAACCATTTTACTAAATAGAAGAAGACCATTGCATGAGCTTTCTAACAGTTCCAGAAAGCTCCAAAAATTATATGGTCTAATTATTGAGTGGCCTTCAAAATAGTGTTCAATGGTGAAAGGGCTTCTTCTTAGCACTTTTGTATGCAATACCGTCAAACAGATTGCTTAAGATAAATAGTAAATTTTTACTTATTGCAAAAATATTAACAATGAAAAAAAAACTCCTGGTTTGGACATTGGATGCCCAAATTCCTAGAAGTTGGCATATTGAGAATGACAAAGTGGACAGAAAACAGCAAAATTCAGATGTCCACATGGTGAAATATGTAGTACTTACTAGATTGGCATTTTAAAAATGGAAAAAAAAAATACACCATTAAACCTTAAGAAGAATGCGTTCCTTACCAAAAGAGATCTTTAACCTTGAATGCTGTCATATAGGTATAGTGTTGATCAAGGCACGTTTGGAGTTAAGAGCCTAGAACTGGATAAGAGTTACAGTTTAAATTTATAAGTATTCTACTGGTTCTATGAGCCGGATTCTCTGTTGGGAATATTTTTTGTGAAATAATCAAAAGCTAATCAGGAATTTTTTTATCAAGTAAGACTGGAAACAACTGTCAAAATGGGTCAATATTTTTCTGGCTTCTTAAGAATTGATATGGTATTATAGATTGAAATATGATTGCTCAGGTAAAAAATAGTCATGTAAAATTATGTGTCATGCATTTAATTGTAATCTGAAATGTTAATGTTATGGGTCAGATTTTAGTTGACAATATCAATTTTTTTTATCAGTTTAGGTATTTCGTGATGTTTTCAGATTTCAAGAGTCAGGATGGAACACTAAATGTTATGCATATTCCAGTCCCAAGCAGAGGAACACTAGGATGCTCCAATCTAATTATACACTTTTGTCCAGTTTTGAAGGTTACACATAAAGATAATCATGTTTTCTGGCATTGAAAATCACTGAACATGTTTACCTAGATTCCATGGCCAAGAAAAGCTTGCACTCATCTAATTGGATGCTTACATGGAACCTACAAACTCACTGGTGCATGTTAAGTTTTTTAAAATATGAGTTCTAAACTCTAAAGGTAAAAGAAAAACAGTTTCTGTTGTCCAACAGGTTACCTGGTTTTTTATTGCTGAAAGAAAATTGTGTACATGCAACAATTCCCTTGGAAGCTATATTGAGATATCTGGAATGATAGCTCTTATATTTACTGGGGCTAAAGTAGAATCATAATTAAATGGAGATAATAGCAAATTGTCAACTTTCTTTGTCGTATATATACTAGCTTGTTGATATGAATCACTGCTATAACAATGCACCTTGAATTTGCGTGTAACCATTATAACCATTCGGTTCCATTACAGCCATACTTGTGGCTCAAAGGATGTGCTGGAGTTCTATCCATCATGGATATTTGCACTTGATAATTTTTTTCAAGCTGGATGATGTTGATCTTGGCACAAAGCATTGAATAGGCAAAGAGTTAAGTTTATTTTAAACCGGTCTTGTGCACTCTGACCACCTCAATTTTATCTTGTTTATTGCAGGACCCCAATGAGTATAAGCGAAGGGTTTGTCAACAGGCAAAGCAGTATTCTCCTTTAGTATGATCTTTTTCTACAATGGAGGGAGAGAATGACAATCAACAAGACTTTGCTTGCCTCCAGTATTGTGGTTTTCCCAGATTAATATTAATATGAAGACAATTTATGAAAACATGTGGTCGCTTATGTAAGATATTCACTCTGAAATGACTAAACAAATTTTAGAAAATGTTACTGTATCATACAGATTTGTTTTTGGTTGGTAATTTGTGAGCTACCTTCAATTGGGTGGTCCTGGACTTAATAAATACAAGTAGAACGGGTTTATTTTGCCTTTTGGTTTTCTCTTTTTAATTTTGTCTGTTGATTTCTAGATTTGTGTCCACCTTCAGTTGTTAGTACATATTGTATGACGCTAAATCTATTGGAGAGCTCTAAACCCTACTCTATTTTAATTGTCGTCTGTCAAGTGTCAACTAGCTCTCAGCAACTGCTTTCTCAAAAGCTGGTACTTGTTCTGTTTGTTTTCTATGTTTCTGGATTGGGAGACCTATTGTAGAGCGTTTACTATTTGTTAAGGATAGCTATAAATGCTTTAAACGATGAAAAGAGCTTTGTAAACTTCATCAATGAGAGCAATGCTTTGAAATAGTTCAAAAGTGGCACATCTGAAAGTCTTCTGAAGAGTTTTTATAAATCATAAATATAATGTGTACTTCAAAAATTAAGCCTCAACTTCTGTTATTTCATTAATTATTTGTTAAGCTGTTTCAGTTTCTTAGCAGAAAGAAGATAATATTAGATTTTTATGTTGTAGGATCTAGAGATCTAGATAATTCTAGTGTGTACGTGGCAGGCCTTTCCATCTACTTTTATTACTTTTACGAAGCTCAAAATTTCAAAAAAGGCTTTGTGTTGTGAGTAAATATGGTTTCTTTGGCTAGTTATGTTGCATAATGCAATTAATTTTGATACTTATGGCGTTTGCTTGCAATTCTTCTGCTCATAGCATCAGTAGTTGCTATTATCATTCCACTTTCTTGTTTAAGCAATCTTGCAGCATAATTGAGTTATATTAATTCTATAGGTAGATTTTGTGTTTTTATTTGTTAGGTTTCTTTCAAGTTTTTTCATTGGTATACGCATTTGTTTCCTGGTGTTATCTTAACGGTTCTATCTGATTTTAAAAGCAAGTTGAATCTGTGAATATCCATACATCCAGAGATAGGTTTTGTTTCCTTTAAGATTCAATAGATGTTTCAATGTTAGAAGCGTGTGGGCTTAAGATGAATCAGAATAATTCAACTTTGTTAAAGAGAGTTCTAATCATTGTGCTGCTCACTTTATTTTTTATTCTACATTGGACTCAAGGTCATTATACCATGTCTTATTTCTCCACTGCGTTGACCACTGCGTTGACCACTAATTCTACCGTTTAACGCAGGTCTAGGTTGTATCTCGCAACAGTGTTGACACATCTATATCATGGCAGGTGGTTCACATCAATTCAGTAGAAAGAATTTAGAGTTGCGTAATGATGCTAAGGATCCAACAATTAAGGGCATTATATTTCTAAGATAATACAAATGATCGAAGCTCAAATAAATGTTTTCTTATATAACAGATTCAAATTTACTTTTATGGCATGCTTTGAAGCAATAAATTATGCAAGAACGGAATTTTTATCCACATCTCTAATGTTTTGAGGTGTACAATCCTATATGCATGTGAATTTGAATGTGGGATCTCCATTACACATGACAACGATTATATTAATATTAATTATTGTAGCTGTTATGTTGCTAGAAGAAGTGATTAGTGTTGTGATGAGATTTAGGTCCGAGGCTTAGGATTTTACTTAAAATCTTGTATTTGGGCTTGACTATAAGCTACCCGATGTTTATGGTGCTAGACTTGATAACTGGACTAGAGGGGAATACCCAATATTAAAAAAATTGGCAACTACGAAGAAGCTCTGATGACAGTTTATTACGAGTTTATCACCCAATATAAATTTTTTTAGCAACTATCAAGAAGCTTTGATTACAGTATATTACTAATTTATCAACAATATGTTTTTTTGGCAAACTACCAACAATCCTTGACGTCAGTTTATCACAGTGAATTTATAATAACAATATTTACGTTATACTATCGACAGACTCATACATCATGCAGAGTGTTTATATTGAATTGTATGTGCACTACTATATGGATCATATTAGTCGATCCATGAATAGGGAAATGCATGAAAGTCTTTGTTAGTCACTAGATCGTGTTGTCACATACTTATTGTAGTGAATTTTATCTTCCCATCTACTGGGACTACATGAATTTTAGTTATAAATACAAAGCTTTGGGTTCGTTTGTAATAACTTTTGGGTCCTCTTTTAACCTCCTCTAATATTGTTGAGTACATAACTGAGTTTTATCTTATGTAACCGTTTTGAAGCCTTCAAGACTGAAAGTGTATTTCTTTTGATATTTGAAATTAATGCTAGTATCAACATATTATTCTCTTTGTTGTGTTCATACATCATAACTGAAAAGTGTTTATTTATGCTAGAGAATATAATTTTTTATGTGGTTCAACAGTATCTTGTATATCCATTTTCCTTTGTGCATTTTATTGTCCTTTTTTTTTATAATTTGACAAGTTTAACACCAATATAGGGGAGATTGGTTTGAATTCAAAGAGATGGCTTTCAAGAATCCCATTTTTTTGAACTGCAGGTACCATATGTCAAGTGCAAATAGAATTGAATTGAATGGCTCGTAAACAAGTTCTAACCTACTAATGGTGATAATCCTATAGCCAACATGTTTTCAACCTTTGACACATTTGGTATTATTATTGATAGGACATTATATTTCATGAATACCTTCATTAGGTGTCTTTTACAAAGTTGTTTGATTTGGTGGCCCTTATGAATTGTCCATGAGTTAATTTTTATATTAGTTACTGCTAGAGAGAATTCATCTATCCCTCTATTAAATATTCTAGCTTCTTCATGAGATCGCGAGTATTCGACAACCAACCTTGACTTGAGGAACCTGCTATTATATAGTCTACCACATAAAGGGTTCTTCTAATGTCTATCTAATTTGAGAATACTACTTTCCTCCACAAAATAGCCTAGAGTTCTTGACTTCAAGATTCTTGTCCCAAGAAAAATGTGAAAGTGGTGTGCCATTAGATTGGAGGATGTTGTTTTTATTCTTTAGGATCTTAGCTAGACACATCAAGACTGAAAACATGGACACATGAAGTTGTCATTGTTCAATATTATGATATTATCTCTTATAAATGGTAACAATTCGATCCTTATTTTCAAGAGGGGAGATGGTGTGTATGATGTTGATGTAGATTTTCTCTTAAGGGGTCCTATCTCCACAAAATAGACTTTCAAGATTCCCACTCCAATCAAAATTTGAAAGTGGTGTACTATTATATTGGAGGATGTTGTTTTCATTCTTTAGGATCCATGCTAGACAAATTAGGACTCAAAACATGGACATAGAGTTTTCATAGTTCAATATTATGATCCCATCTCTTATTAATGGTAACAACTTGACACTTAAAAATAAGAGTGAGGGGGGATGCTCTACATGATGTTGATGTAGATTTTCTCCTAAGGGGACCTATGTCTATGTAGTTATTTATGGTTTATGAGACCTTGCACAACCTATACATTGTGTAGTTTATATTGATCTCTGCTTCTCATTTTGCAACAAATTAGATATGTATATATACACATGTTGAAATCATTTTTCAATCTTATTTCATTACATTATAGTTTAAGTGATTTTTTTTTACCAATGAGAACCAATATAGCATCTTGTGTCTCTTATTCTTATCCTACTTTATTGGAGTCATTTCTTTTAATTCTATGACTATGTTGCATATATTCCTTATACACTAATCTTCCTATTATTGTTAACCCTTGGGAGGAGTAGCTTTTCTGGATAGTCAAATTGATAGCTTTGTAGGAAAAAAATGAATGCATTTTCAATGTTTTGGGTGTGTTTGTAGACTTGGGTTGCATATTTGGGGTTTTATGGAGATTTAGTATGTGGCTTTTTTGTTTGGGCTGTTTCATTGAGGGTTTGGGGGGTGAGATTTTAAAAGAGGTCTCATGGAAAAAACATACCTCACCATTGAGTCCAAAAGACTCAAAAACCTCTATTTTTCATATATGACTATATATTTTTTTGAGAAAACATTTTTGTCTGTTTTTAGGGGGTATAAAAAAAGTTGGTCAAAAAAATATGTGTGAATCTATATAGTTGTATGGTTAATATGGCTATACAATATGTTATTGTTAGGTCATGGGTACAATTGGGTTACAAAAAAAATCATCACAACTATAAAAAAAAGATTTGCTAAATTATTTAAAATAAATAAGTTGCTAGCATCGGTTACAAGTGTGAGTAAATTCAACAGAGGGAGAAGTGGTGTAGGGACTTTTTGTGCAACCTCCAATCATATGAGAAACTAGTGGCTATTAGTAAGCTGCAAGGGGTTGCGCCCACCAAGTAGCATTGCTAATGTAAAAACACTATTAGCCATTAATGAAGAACCCATCCACCACTAAAGTGCTACCCTTGTTCAGTTTTAAAGGTATAATGGAGTAGATTTAAAGGTATGATTGTTTTTTTTAGATTTTGTAATTTTTGATAGAAAATGCCAGATGGAAGCCAAGTGTGCTTTTAGGCTTGAAGACGTCATATCTTGTGCATGCGTCACCTGATTTTGGATTTCTTATAATGTGTAGTCTTGAGCCTCAAATTGTCCTTTTGAGCATTTGTCCTTACTCGATTCTTGAAAATATTCAAAGCAAATGTTTTGTTAATTTTCATCCTTTGGGAGTTAGAATTTTTTTTTGCTCATGTAGGAGTGTTGCTTTTTAGCGCTCCTACATGAGCAAGTTTACTAAAATTCTTTTAAGTGTTGGAGCGCTGATTTTTAGTTCTCCTACACTTTTCACTCACTCCTTATTAGATGTCCAAGTGTTGATTTTCAACACTTTGACATGTGATCTTTCTGTCAAGTCTTCATCATGTCAAAGTGGGTTTTTTGCCACTTTTACTTTTTTGCCAATTTTGAACTTGCAAGAGCGGTGATTTTAACCGCCCTTGCATACTCCCGCTTTTGCACGCGTGAGCATTAATGTAACTTATAGTTCATTAATGTTTCATTTTTTAAAAATCTTTTAAGTGACTTATTAAAGTCATTTCAAGTTATTTTCATGATTGATTAACATATTTCCTCCAATTTTCTCATGATCTCTGCATTTTTGAGCTTCTTCAAACTTGGATTTGCTCTGGACTTCGTGTGCCTTCCTGTTTCTTCATTGACCTAGGGTTTATTGTTTATTGTTTGGGAATGTGTTGTTTTATTCTTTTCTTCTTGGGGTTTTTGTATTCTTTTCACCAAGTGTTCATCCTTAGGGTTTTTGCATGCCCTAGTTTTCTTTTGGTTTCCCTTTGTGTATTTTTGTGGGTATGAGTATCGATTTTCTGATGCTATGTCTTCAATTTTTACCACTTGTCATTTGTTTCCATCCTTTGATGTAGCGAAGATTTTAAAAATATTATTGTCTTTTTGCAAAGTTCCTTACACATGTACTAGCAGGAAAATTTACCACTTCTTCCAAGTGTTAGGCCGTTCATACATGTAGGAGTGGTAATTTTCACCGCTCCCACATTTATAAGTCATTTCCTGCATGTAATGTTTTTCCCTAACTCCATGTGCAGGAGTGGTGATTTTCACTGCTCTTGCTTGTATAGTTCTTCCCATCTTTTGACATGTAGGAGTTGTGAAAATCACCACTCTTACAAAATTTTGATTTTCCTAGATTTCATGTGTACAACTGGTGAAAATGCCCGCTTTTGCATTTGAATCAACATTATGCTAAATCATGTAGAAGCAGTACTTTTTAGCGCTCTGACATGAAGTTGAAATTCTCACCAGATGTCATAGCGCTGATTTTTTAGCGCTCATGCATCAATTCCTTCCAAGTTCTGACAAACATGTCAGAGCGCCGATTTTCAGTGCTTGTGCATAAAAGCAGATCTTTCAAGATGTAAGGGCATTGATTTTCAGCACCCTTGCACAAAAAATAGATTTTCCATTAACGCTCAAAAAATCATTTCATTTGCTTTTTGAACTTTGTTCTGCCGCTATTGCTCCATTTTCTGCACTTCACTGCTCATGTTTTCTCATTCCAAAATGCTTGCCTAGCTTCACACATTCCGTTTTCTCTCACAATGCACATGCTCTTAACATCTGATTAATCCATGTTTCCCTATAGTTACTCTTAGTTCTCATTAGGAGTTCTTCAGAGGTGGTTTTCAGTGGTAATTTATTGTGATCTTAATGACAACAGAAGAATCTCCATCATCTTCTAAGAAGGAAAAAATGAAGTACAAGTACCAAGGCATTTATCTACCTATCGTTGTGACCTCCAAATTGATGAAATCAAAGACACAAAGATTGGTCACTAGGAAATGGATGATTTTGTGAAAAGAATAGAAAAACAACCATTAGAAGAAAATTTGCTAGCAATCGTTCATAGCAACCTGCACTTAGTGGTTTCATTTCCAATTGTTGCTCACTGATCAGAATTTTTCTTACAAGTTGCTTCACATTATATCAGGGAGGATAGGAGTGTGAGAGATTCTTCTGGACAAATCATGATGAGATTGGATCCATAGTTCTTTGATATAGTTTTTCGGGTTCCACATATGGAGAAGTATACCACTATTTCCATTCAACAAGCACATGAGGTTTATGACAAAGATCCAAACAGGGCCAAACAATTGATCAATTCCCAATGGTTAAAGTCTCCAAGGCCCACTATCTCTAGATGGCCCATAAGTCTTTCGTGTAGTGATTTCAAGGAAGATGTTCGGGATATGATTACTCTTCTGAGCAAGGTGAAAGGTTTACTTGTTTTAGGGCATTTCCAGGATTGGATGTACAAGTACATCCAAATCATCAGGAGGAGAAAAGTACATATAGATTGGGGTACACAGATTAGCGATGAGATCCATGAGAAGTTAGTCAATGTTCCAACCACTTTGAAGTTTTACATGACCTCTTACCTAGTATATGCTGATGCTGTTATGAAGCAATTTCTAGGGTTGTCAACAAAAGGAAACAAAAGTCTTGTTCCTGCATATGAGTTCTATTCTCAGATAACTTTGAGAAATAGTATCAAGCATTTCAGGAGATTCATTGACGCCTTCTTTGCACCTTTTCTTTTCACTTTTGATCCAACTCTAGAAAAGAGGAGAGTATTAGATGAATCCTACAAGGTTGCTAGTAAGTTTGGATGTATCTTCTTATAGTTTCCTGCTTTCACATATTTGAGAGTAGGTTGTTACATTGAGTGCCCATACATGTTGCCTAGATATCCTTCTGACAAGTGGATAATAATGGAGTTGTTCAGGTAGTTGATTACATTCCATAAAGAATGCCAGAAAGTTCACAAGATAGGATTTAAGTTTCCAATTACTATTGGAAGGTATACTATTCAGAGTGTGCAAAAGGAAAAATCAGTAGCAGCTAAAATGCAAATTATGACCATAAGGACTGTATATAGATACATATTTGACTTTGATTATACGAATGTGAATAAAAAACTCAAGAAGGATCATCACCATGTCTACTATTTTGATATATGTGGGTTGAATGTAGAGATGAGGAGGACATCCGCGGGATGGACTTTTGTAGGTTAATTGTGGAGTAGATCAAGGATCTAGGCTTAGCTGATATTCTAGATGATTTTGAAGATCCTGGCAATATTATAGATTCTGCTTATGAAGAAAAGGATATTTCTAGTATGCCTTTACCCCCAATCCAATGGTCCAAGAAAGAGAGCATTTCCACTAGGGAAAGACTTGCTCCTATTATACATAACACAAATGAATGGGGTGCTGCCACAATAGTGGTTTACACTTTCTAGGAGATCCTAATTTTTGTTGAAATCACATATTTTTGGAAAATATAATGATTTAAGCCTTGAAAATTTCTATTTAAAGGATTCCAATTGAAGAGGGTTTGATCAAACCACCTTAGACCAAGCCCCCTTGGATAGAACCCCGCTAGTTTTAAACCATACCTATAACAGAGTCTTCTTTACACCTATCAAAATGTTGATAAAAAACCACT
>VDFB02261119.1:0-39812 GCA_007258455.2 Sequoia sempervirens | reverse complement strand
GGGAAATATTTGTTTGGCTAAAAGAAGAACATTAAATGATATGAGTTATAAGGGATCATTATTTGATTTCAAGAACCCAATAGAGAGAATGACAGTGATTATTTAGAATGATGATACTTTAGGGGTGTTAACCTCTAGGATAGTCACCAATCCAATCACCATGAATATATTAAATGAAGAGAAATAAATTAAGTTGTAGGAAATTGAGCAACTGATCGTCCATGTTTAAGGATTATCTTTATTATCAACTTTTGGTGGTTAAGAACTCATAGGAGTACCAACATTAGGGATTACTTAGCCTTTTTAGGCTATGAAAATATAGATTGTTATGATTAAGGTTTCATCCACCTTGTAAATATAACATTTAATAATTTCATGTCATTACTTGTTTATGCAATCATAAGAGATGTAGGGTACACTAGTAATGGAAATTATTTAATTATTATATTTATGAGGTGATAAGATCAAATCATGACTAGTTAATTATTTTGGGAAGCTATGATAATCTAAGAGTTTTTTTGCATAGTTATCATTAGTCTATGACAACTTTTAAGAGTATCTCCTATTTTATAGGGATTGTATGACGTGCCTAAATTAGTGGGATTCTTTTTAGTCAATAATGGAATACTTGTTAGAGTATCCCCTAATTCATAAGGATTGTAATATATTCCTAAATTAATGGGATTGTATGAGTTATGTAAGAGATTATGTTTGAAATGAAAGAGTCATATAGCTTTTTACCATGGTATTTTGGAACCTTGTTTTAACCCATGGTAATTCTTTATGGTGGTATTTTGGGTCTCCATGAGTATATATGTTGAGGTTTTGAGATGAAGATAAATATGAGAAGAATATAGGTACACAGATACTGTCAAATTGGATGCAAGATTGAAGTTGAATGTATTGTAATATTTTGTAGATAATATAAACTTGTCCTATTTTTAAGGTATTTTTTAACTTGAAAGAGTTTTCTCCATGTATAAATTTGTGTTATGTGTATGGATCTTGAGTATTATTTTTTTTCTTTGTAGTTGGTTCTTATTAGTTTAAAATTCCATTTATATTCTATAGTTTAATTTCAAATTTGCAACAATATTTTACATTTCAATATTATAGTGGTTTCCTTCATTTATAACATTTGGTATTAGAGCCTTGCCATATTTTTATTGGGTGGAAGTTTGAAGGTTATGTGTGCTTCATTGTGAGTTCTAGTTTTGTAGATTTGTGTGTGTGGAAATTATGGCTAAATCTACATCTTGAATGGACATTAAAAAGTTAACAAAAAAAGTTATGAGTTGTGGAAGTTGAAAATGGAGGATGTTATTGAAGAAAGAGATCAATGGTTCACTACAATAAAAGAAAAGAAACCTAATACAATTAGTCAAGATGAGTGGGATAAGATGGATAAAAATCCATGGGGTACAATTTGGTTATGTCTTACAATTTTTGTCCTATTGAATGTCTATGAAGAAAATACCACATATGGTTTATGGAAATGGTTGGGTGAAATTTATCAATCCAAGATTCTAGTAAACAAATTTTATTTTAAAATAAAAATATTTTCTCTTAATATAAAGGTGAGTCTATTGTTGAGCATTTAAATAATTTTAATTTAATCTTGATTCAATTAGCCTCAATTGATGTTAATATTAAGGAAAATAAAAAATGCATAATTCTAATTTGTTATTTACCTAATTCACAAGACAATATCATTCTTGATATTAGTTCTAGCCTCAAAGATTAAAACTTGGATGTCCTTGTCACAACTTTGTTGTCATGTGAAATGAGGAACAAAACTATGGATAAATTGATGGATGCTACTAATGTTAGGGATAGATCAAAGGAAAGAGGGACATGAGGAGATTAGAATGGGCCTAAGAATAAATAAAAGGGTGTTCAAAATTGGAAAAATAATAGAGTTGAGTGTTGGAGTTGTGGAAAGAGGGGACATGTTAAGAAGGAATCTAGAATAAAAAAGAAATACTTGGATTCCTCTATAGAAAATTCCTCCAATGTAGATGATGAATTTTTAATTTATAAATGTAACATTGTATCTAATTAACATTGGTTTATCGACTCAAGATGCTTTTATCACATGACTCCTCATAAGGAGTGATTCACATATAAAAAATATGATGGAGGTAATGTCTACCTTGGGGAAAACACTACATATTTGATTGTTCGATGAGGAAAGATATAAATGTGTTTATATGATGAGAGAATTAAAACCATCCCTGATGTTTTACATATTCATGGATTGGCTATAAATCTTGTTTATATTTCAAAGTTGTGTGGTTCAAGAATTCATATAAAATAAGCATGGTTACATATTAGTGAGAGGAATCTTGGTGGTAGCGAGGGGAACAAGGATGGGAACATTATTTAGGCTTGATGCCACTACTATTTATAAATCCACCTATGTGATAAAAAAGGCTAAAATTGCATGTATGCTATGACACCATAGACTAGGTCACATTAGTGAATTTTTTTTTTTAAAGTATTATTAACAAAGAGTTGTTAGATGGTTTATCTTGTTTTGATGAACACTTTGATTTCTACGAGCATCATGTGTTTGGTAAATAAAATAGATCATTATTTCCTTTAGAAGTCGATAAAAAAAAGAATAAATTAGAAAATATTCATATAGATATGTTTGGTCTTGTAGATAACGATTCAATTGGAAGTTTTGGTTATTTCATTATATTTTTTTATGAATTTTCAATATTTACATGTGTTTAATTTATGACATAAATCTGATTTTTTCACAAAGTTTAAATAATTTAAAGTCTTACTAGAAAACCAATCAAGACTTAAGATTAAAGTATTGAGATATAACAATGGAAGGGGGTATTTCTCTAAGGAATTTGATGAGTTTTGTAAGCATGTAAGTATCATAAGAGAAAATACAAATCCATATACACCGCAAAGAATGGTTTTGTAGAAAGGATGAACTAAACTATTATGGAAAAATCCAAAATTATGTTGAGTGATGCATGACTAGACAACTACTTTTGGGTAGAAACTATGAGTACTACTCGTTACTTAATAAATATAGAACCTTTTGCTACTCTTGTTTGGACACCTTATGAAGTATGGACACATAGAAAACCTTTTTTTTTCACATTTAATGGTTTTTGGCTTTGAGACTTTTGTTCACATGTCTAAAGAGAAAAATTCTAAGCTTGATCAAAAAGCATAAAAATTCATCTTCATTGGATATGGTGATAAATTTAAATGTTATAATCTTTGGAATCCTCTAACCAAAAAAAATATTATAGAGATGTTATTTTTAGGGAACTTAGAGTTATTTAGATTATATTGTACAACTAGAAGAAAAAGAAAGGAAAACGATAGTGCAATTTTATTTACAATAATAAGATGCACATCAAGAAAATTATAATGATGGGTTTGAGAATGGAGAAGGAGAGGGTTTAAAGTAAGAGTTCTAAAGAAGAAGAAAATTTGATTATAGAATTTGAACATGCAAAATAACAAGAGGAAGAGACCCTTACTCTTTCCTTGAGAAAATCTACAAGACAATGGAATCTAGATGATTGGTTTAGCCCACTAGATTTCTAATGTGTATTTGATTTATTGAGTACTAATTATGAACATATATCCAACAAGGAAGTTATTCTTGTAGATGATAGTGAGTCTTGGAAACTAGCCATGCATGAGGAGATGGTGGATTTAGACTCTTGTGATACTTGGGATCTTGTTCATTTTTGCAAAGGAAGGACATTGGATGTAAGCAGGTTTACAAAAATAAATTTGTAGTAGATATTCCATTAGAAAAGTACAAGGCTAGACTAGTAGCTAAGCAATAATCCTAGAAAGGGAGTTATTTTTTCTTAAATTTTCTCTCTTTTTGCTAAATTATCTTCTATCAAAAAAATTTATCCATAGTTTTTTATTAATGATAAACAGGTTTTGAAGGGTACTTGAAACCCTAAACAAAAGGAGATAGTGGAAGTAAAGATGAAACAATGGACTACCCACCCAAAAGCAACAAAAAAAAAGTTGATTAACATACCACTAGAAAACAAAAACAACCAGCACAAAAAATAGAGAGACACACCAAATGGCCATTAGAGCAGTTCTTTAAGCATTTTTGCCGCATCTAGATCCTTAGATGCCAGTCTATCATGCGTCTCCATGATTTCCTCAACATCATGAGTAGGGACCTTTTTACCTTACTTTGTTTTGCTCCAAGTACGCACACTCGGTCCAACATCCAAGTCTGTGGTATGCACGTCCATCCTAGCACCCTCTCCACATTCCATAGTCGCATGTTCCTCAAACAATCATTTCCTGGTCAATTCCTTTGCCTTATGATTGAGGAAAATCATACCTTCATCTGAGGCCTCCAACTTCTCTCTACTAATGCTTATAATCGCATCCAAATCCTTTCGAAGCTGCCTATTTTGTCTTTCCAGTAGAGCCAACCTCAGACCATAGTCACTCTTCAAACTAGCAAGCTCATCCACCACACAACCAACATTGGAATTTAAAGACATGGTAAGCCCAAAGATAGAGTCCTTCTCCTTGAGACTGCGAAGTGTAGAAATGTTGCAACGGGCGATGGTATCATGCTTGTTGTGGAGGTCCTGCACCTCTTGCACAAGCCACATAAGCAAATTAAACAAGATATCAGCCCCTTCTTTTACCAGACCAGAAGCCTGCGAGAAATCCATAGCCCCCCAAAACACACCCCTACCCTGATGCAAACCAGTCGTAGGATCCTCCTTATGCAAACCCTCAGAGAAAATCTTGACCTTCCCCCTATCCTTGGATGTCGACACCTACATAGAGTCGTCCAGATTGACCACTGAATTCCTATTACCACCCACAAGGGACCCACTAATACCTGAATCATCACCTTGGATATTCTCTGCCACCTCTTGAAATTTCTCACCCACATCCTTTGTGCTGCCCTTAGCCTTCTTACCAGCAAAACCCTCCTCAGCACCCTCCACAAAGGCATCCTTCAATTTACATTTAGCATGCGGGAGGAGAGAATTAGCCTTGGAAGTTGAGGGCTTGACACCACTAGTCGAAGGAGCATAATCCAGGCCAATATCATAGCCATTGGACCAACCCTTTGAATCCTCCTCCAAATTCGTACCCTCAGTCTCTTGAATTTCTTCAATCCGACATTTCCCACTCCCTTTTCCCTTCTTAGAAACAGGGGACCGAGGGGCTCTAACAATGAAATTTTCTTTGATAAACTCAACAATGAGAAACATCAAACCTTCATGCAAAAAGGGATTTCTAGGGTTTTCCCTATAATTCAAAATTACTTCTTCCAAAGACATCAACACGTAAAATGGGAAAGACGCTAGCTTACCATGGCGACAGTGATTGAGCAACACGAAATGGTGACCATACAGTGCCATATATATACCATCAAGATTGAAGTATCGCATCAGTGCCACCACAACCTCATGCCATATGGGTTTTATCTTGGTCCTATCATAGCCCCTGCAGTCCAATCTCACCATTTTAGCCTTTCTCTATCACAGAAAAAGAAATTCTAGCCGACTACGAAATATTCTTATCCCTGTAAAATTTTATGCCTTCCATTGACATACCCGTGACTTCAATGATAAAATCTTCATTAATGGTAGTATCCCTACCAAACAAACTCAACACATGGTCATGCCATGCATCAACAAAGTCCTTAGATACACTGGACTTGAAACCATTCAGTCTCTCCATAAAGGGAGTGACACCTCCTCTCTGCAGAATTTCCTAGACGTCGACATTGGCTCTAATTTCATCACAAGACATAGGCTTCATTCGGAACCTATCCCCACCCATCATTGAATCACTTGTAGAAAGAAACCACAGATGAAACAAGTTGGGAGCAATAGCCATAAATACACCCAAAAAGCATGTGAAGCTATCGAGGGAATTACCAATAGATATAATGAGGAGGATGCTTAAACAACTTAGCTGAGGAAGGCCACAAATTCCAATGAGCGTCAGTTGTACGAGAAGTCTAATCAAACAACAAACTTCATGATACCCATAGTTGCTACTTATATTATTTTGAAATTAATCAAATGGATGTTAAGATTACATTTTTGCATGGAGATCTAGAAGAGGAAATTTATATGCAATGAGCTAAAGGTTTAAAGGAAAAATGGAAATAGCACTTGGTTTCTAACTTAAAATAGTCTCTTTATTGTTTGAAACAATCACCTTGGATTTGGTATAAATTTTTTTATTATTTTATGTTGAAATTAGGTTTTGTGAGAAGAAAAGAAGATCACTTTATTTACATTAGATTTATTGATGATCATTTACTAATTTTTTTCCTTGTATGTGGATGATATGTTATTTTTAATAATACCAAGGGTATGATTAATAAGCTAAAATCTCAAATTTCAAGTGTATTTTAGATGAAGGATCTAAGGGAAGAAAGGTACATATTGGGAATGCAAATAAAAAGGGATCAAGGTAACATAAATCTTTAGTTATAACAAAGTAAGTATATGAACATTATTTTGCATAGATTCAACATGCAAGACTATAAGTCAATTATAATTCCTTTACTAATTAGAAGTAAGATTACTTTAGTACATGTTGAAAATATGAAGATAATTTATATGATATGTCTAATATATGTCACATGATAGTTTTTTAGGAATTTTGATTTATGAAATGGTATGCATTGAGCCAAATATTGCCCAAGTAGTGGGAGTTTTGAGTAGGTTTATGTATAACCCTAGTATAGAGCTTTGCAATTATACAAAGAGGGTGTTAAGATATTTGTTTGGTATTTTTGATTAATATTTTTTTATTCTAGTACAAATAGTGAGGATAAGACACCAAACATACAATTCTTTCTTGATGTAAATTAGGTGGGTTACTTGGATAGTTGAAGGTCCACTAGTGGGTATATATTTACTTTGGTTGGTAGTGTTATGAGTTGGATGAGTAAGAGACATCTCACACTTGCTTAATCCACCATTTAAGTAGAGTATATGGTATTTTACCATGTCCCTAAGGGGGTATTATGGTTACAAAGAGTGTGTATGAGTATTATTTTTAATTTTAGGATAATTTAGATTAGTTGTGATAGCTATAGTGCAATATGTTTAGCAAAGAATCTTATGTATCATTCTCATAATAGGAATGTGGACATTCAATATCACTTTTTTTGAAATGGTTTTATATGGATAGGTTAAGTTGAAGAATATTGAAACTTAGGAAAATGTTATAGATTATCTTACCAAGCTTGTGACCACAAAATTTCACTTGGTGCAAGGAGGCTACACGCCTTGTTTCTTATACTTAGTTGATTATGGTATCCCTCTGTATTTTTTTTACAATGTGTGATGTTAAGTGGGAGAATTTTAGGATTAAGGTCCCCTCCACCTTTTAAGTCATATATATTTAATTATTCCAAGTCATTATTTTTGTATGCACTCATAAGAGATGTTGGACCCACCAATAGTGGAAATTATTTAATTATATTTATGAGGTGATAAGATCAAATCATGGTTAGCTAATTTTGGGAGGATCTATAACAATATAAGAAAATCATTTCATAGCTATTATTAGTCTATGAAAACTTTTAAGAGTATTTATTATTTTATATAGGGATTGTATGACATACCTAAATTAGTGGATTGTTATATAGTCAATTATGGAAAACTTGTAAGTTTATCCCTTAATTTATAGGGATTGTATGGAATGCATAAATTAGTGGCATTATTTAATATTTGTGTAAGATATTATGTTTAGCATGTAAGGTTCATACGAATTTTTACCATGATATTTTGAAACCTTATTTTGACCGATGATAATGATTTATGGTAATATTTTGGGCCTCCATGAGTTTATAGATTAAGGGCTTGAAATGGAGACAAAAATGAGATATTCTATAGGTAAATAGATGTCAAATTTGATGCAAGACTGAAGAAAGTTGAATGTATCATAATCTCCTTGCAAATAATAAAAATGTCTACTCTTTTCTAGTGGAATTTTTACCTAAAATGGTTTTCTCCACGTAAATCTATGTGTTAAGTATATGGATCTTAAGTATTGCTAATTTTAATTTTTTTGGTTCTTATTAGTTTAAATCTCCATCAATATTCTAAAGTTTAACTTAAAATTTATAAAAAAAAAAATAGATTTCCATATTATGGTGGTTTCCTTCATTTCTAACATAGATGAGAGTGGGGATCATTTCCCCAATAAATCAATCTATGTTATCCTATAGGTATGGACCTTAATTAATATTGGCGAAGTAGATGAGTTTGTGCAATACACAAGGGCTTTGGGCAATGAGAAATTCCTCTTAGATGATGACTTTGTCAATTCTACAAAAATTAAAATATTGTTGTACACAATGAAGATGGAAGAAGAGTTACAAAGAAGAGAAGATGAAGGTAATTGTAAGGTGGAGTGCAATCAAGAAGATATGGACCAAAGCATTATAAAATATTTGATATTAATATTTCAATTACTACACTAAGGGAGGGAAGAAGATTGGTAAAGGAAACAAGTTGTCTATTATTGCTTGGATGGGACATTTGATTTGTAATTGCACTAGATACCATAAGAAGTAATATTATTGAAATTGATGTCTTTGAGGATGAGGAGGAGTAAAAGTTCTAATTTAGATCTATATTCAATCCAAGGTATGAAACATTAGTAATTTGGGCCATTTCTATATAATAGAAGAAACCATAGGTACCTTAAAACATTGATGAGTTAAGTGGAAATATAATAGTTAGAATGTCAGGGGATACCATTGTCCCTCAAAATCTATCCTTGGTTATCAACATTGTTATATTTATTGAAGAAAAAATAAATAAATTGCAAGTAGATTATGAAAAAGGATGCACACATCAAGCTATTGTATGAATATAGTATGTTTAAATTTGGAGTGGTGCATCCTCCACTCATGAGAGAAGAGCTTGAAAAATTACTATTGCCCTCAACTAGAATGTTTGAGAAAGACAAAATTACTTTAATGTTGAGAATAAGTGGTTTGAAGGAGGAATTAAAAAAGGCTTAAGAAGCTAAAGCAACAAAAAAAAAATTGAAGCAAGAAAGAAGATCGTAGACCTAATGAGGAGCATCTTCAATTTTTTTATATTAAACAAGGTTGATGATACATAGATTTAATAAAATATCACAACTAAGGCCAAAGATCAAAAATCCCAACAAGACACTATCTTGACATGTATTTTGAACACATATTCCTAGAGAGTTGTTAATGAATATAATACTTTCCAATGACAAATATAAATCTAAATTCCCTTAAAAGAATATTACAAGTATACATGAGGTGGTTGGGTTGTTGAATGATGTCTCTACATATTAGAGAATAAACAATTTCAAAGCATTGGAAGAGTTCCAAATAGCATCTATAGTTAATGGTAGTGGAAATAGGAATAATTAGAGGCATTCCAAAGTATTACCTTAGCACTTTTCAAGTCATTATTTCAAGGGGATAAAATTGATCCACTTTTGTGTAGTAAAAAAACGGATATTTTTTTAAAACTAGAATTGGGCTTGGACAACTTCATAAAGGAAATGAGGATACTATTGGATGCTAGGTATGTCATCTATCAACATAAAATCAAGAAAATAATTTAATACCAATGGTCTTCAAAAGATGAATTTGATAAATGGGTCACCAAATATGCATATTTTTTTATGATTGGATAAGTGATGTATCCAAGAAGTCTTGTGAGCTCCTTTTTTGAAATCTATAGGCATATCTAGCAATAGAATTTTAGGTGTAATATTGGCATGTGTGATTTGACTATATTTTTGAGTTCTAAGGTTTTTGAATATTGAATGGATGAAATAAACCTTGTTTAAGGGTGGGATCATGCAAGTAATTAACAACATTCTTGGCTATAAAGGTGCATGAGGACTATAGTTCAATGCATTAAATTTTTAGGGTGGTAACTTTCTTATGAATCTAATAGTGTTTAGTAGTTTCTATTTTTCTCAAGTGATATTTATTGAAGTTATTTTGGAACCACCCATTAGGATTTGATCTAAAATATTTAATTATTTCAAGGGTAGGGAGGTGAGATATAAAGATATGGGTTCAATCAAAAAAATTATTCATTTTCTACAAAGAAGGTTGGTTGATGGGCTCAATTTTTTCTAATCAATCCATACTCAAAAATACTTGAATTTGCTTGTTCAACTCAACACTTTTAACTAGTACCAATCTATATACACTACTTTCTTAATTAAACTTTCTCTAAGAATCAAATCCATATGATGAATTGTGGTTCTCACTAGTAGTAACACTTTAGGTAAATTATTATAAATAATCACTATATTCTACTAGCTACTTACAAATATAAGGATTTGGTGTATCATATTATACCTTTGTGGTGCTTTCTACCTACATACACATAGTATGAATAGTAAAAAAAAATCTTCTTATTTAGATCTTTCAAAATTTGTTGTCATTGACCAATAATACTCTTGTAACACTATTCACTCTTTCAACTTCCTTTTTCAAAGGTACAAGTACAAGTTTCACTTCAACATTCATCTATATATAAGTTTTTTTTCTAGCATCTTGTATAAGTTTCTATCAAAATACTATTGCAAAGACAGTTGTCATTGCACGAAATGATCGACTTGTTAATGCCCGATACAACCTCCAGAGTTAATGAATCCATGAGAGGCGGTTAAGCCATGTCACAAACCCAAGTGTTGTGTTGCACAACACAAGGAAACCAAGGGTGGACACCTTGCAATAATCCCCCCTAGTGCAAGCGAGGGGTTCGAACCTGTGACCCAAGCTCTGATACCAATTGTTGCAAAGACACTTGTTGTTGCACCAAAAGATTGACCTGTTAATGCCTGATACAATTGCCAGAGTTAATGAATCCACGAGAGGCGGTTAAGCCATGCCACGAACCCAAGTGATGCACTACACAACACAAGGAGACCAAGGGTGCACACCTTGCAACAAATACTATGGTCTACCCAATAAAATATGACAAACACTCATAGGCACGATATCACACAAAACTTCATCTTCATATACCCCAATCTTAAATTTCACAAGACATTATGCACTAAATACTATTCTATAATCCTTATTTAATAAAGAGACTATAAAGTTTAGGATGTTCTTTCCTTTTCAATTTTAAATTTTCAGCCATTTCATTCGTGACCAAATTATTAGTACTACCGCTTTTAATGATTTCATTATAATATTTACATCCAAATTTACATATGGTTTTAAAGAAACTTTTCCTTTGCATGGGCTCATTTAGATCTCTTGTAGGCTCCAACATATTTCTTTGTAGCAATTATGATTCACCTTTTTCTAGCACATTTTATTTTTCATGTGGTGATCATTCTTTATCACCATCTACTACTCTTGTTGTTCTTTTAGATCATCTACGACATCTTCCTTGCAATTAGGTGCATTCAAATCTTATGGCCTTTAGCTCCACATTTGGAACAAGTTCCACCAAATTATTTTTCACCCCGTCTTCCATATATTCCTCTACTTCTTTCATGTGTTCCATTATTAGAATAATTAGATCTACCTTTATTGATCTCTAATAAAGATTAGAACTATCTCTATGGGACCTTCCACTATTATATTTGACTTTTGCTTCATCATTATATGCTTCTCTATGTCTACCTTGATATCTTCCTCTTGTGAATTGACATATTCCTGATTTTCTCTATTTACTCTAGAATTTATGGTTCAAATTATCTTTAGCCATTAGGGAAAATTGATATTCTTCCTTAACAAATTGCATAGCGAAAAAACTAAGTTCTTCATGAATGGGTCTTCTTAATCCATTTATATATCTATCAAATTTCACTTGATTTTGTTTATGATTTTCTATCAGCCTATAATATTATTCAATATAATTTTTCATAGTCATATCTTTCTATCTCAAAATTTAAGCAATTTATAAAAAACACATTTCTTTTTCACACCATTCTATACCATTTATTAATACTATTTTTTTCTTTCTATTTCCTTTTAACTAGATTTCTTTCCACCAAAAAATAGTGTGGCGACCCTCTTTGAAAATTTATTATTTTCTAACCACCATGAGAGGGAAAACATATGGCACCATTACTCAACAATGACTAATTTAGTGGTGCAAAGGAAGAGGAAGGCTCTTGTTACAATTAGAAATTTTCAATAATTTAAGCGGAGGCAAACAAGAGAGAAAGATAGGGAAAATGCCAAGGAGGAAAGAAAAGAATGGTGAAAGAAAAGATGGTGAGAAATATTGTGGAATTTGGTTGTACGATTGCATGGACGGTGGAAATGGTTGTAGAATTTGGCTTTACTCCTGCCGACTACATTTCTTGTAACTTTCTAATACATTATCGATGGTTTTCTTTTTCTTGCATTCCATGAGTTCTCATTTCTTGGAGGTATTCTATTATTAAATGGTTTGCATGCCTTGCCTTGTTTACTCTTCCACATTTGCATGCATGTCCACCAAGGTATGTTTTTGATGTATCTTCATACCTTATTCCAAACCAAAACTCCCCTCTTGGTATAGGCAAGGAGGCTAAAAAGGATGTGCAATCTGGTTTTACACCTGTCTTTTTTTATTTTGTTATATTTGTGTACCTTTTCCAAGATATTATGCTGTTAACCTCACATATTGTAGGTGTTCTTTGAACAAGAATATATCAAAATCTTGTTAAGAAGATTAACATAATTTTTCTAAAATAATTCTCTTTAAGACACTAATCATTAGGTTCACCAATTTTTAGTCATTTTTAGACTAAGTGGAATTATTATAAACTTGTAATCTTCATAGTAAGTCCTAAAATCTATATGGAAATATATTAATCTTTAGTTCTCAATAATAATATCATAATGGTCAACCAATGTTTGGGAATATTGTTGTAAGAATCTTAGGTTTTCATGCCTTTATGGTAACCATTATTTAAGAAATTATCCTTGAACCTATTTGATAATACTTATACCTATATGATTATGCATCATTTTGACATTATATGACAATTATATATGATCATTTTTAAGTTAATTATTTTCTATAAAATATTGTGAGATGCTTATATAGATTTATTTTATTAGGTCATTATTTAGAGCTATTTTTAATAATGAGAATGTTTAATCTTTGTGTTATGAATTGGGAGTTAAATAATATTTCTCTTGTGAATATTTTGGTTATTGCATGATTTGAAGATCGTTTCTATTATGAGGTTAATTTGATATACTTTATGCTAAGATGAATTAATTACATGATTTAGATCACCAGAGATAGCATGTGTTGTGCATGTGTGAACTCCTTCATTTTATTAAATGTTCCATGATATGTATGCATATACTTAAAACCTTCTTGAAATATTATATCTAGTTACATACATTGTTTACATATGATGAATCTTGTACTTAGATATTTCTACTTTTTTATGTTGAATGATTGTATCCACATTGTTAGTTTATTATTTCTCCAAGGGTTTCAAATATCTATTGACATATAATATATTAGGATTTGATATTGAATTTTGTATTAATTCTTAAAATTGTTGCCATGGATTGAATATTAGCTTGGACAATGATTAAATTTATGGTATTTACTTTCCATCATTTTATGATATTGGTATTAGTGTGAATCTTTAGGAATCATAACATCCATGTCTAAATGGATAAATTTAAGATATTGATGGAATATGGATGGGATATATTGCATAGCAAGGAGCCAAGGAAGACCAAGAAGGATGTTATATGTAAGTTCAATTTCTATAAAATGTAATAAAGTTTGTTGCATAATAGGCCCAACCATGATGATAAGATGGATAATTCCTATGGGTTCCTTCTTTGCATTGTCATATGCCTTGATAGTTATAGTTTTGGGATCTAATATTTCTTTGAAGTAATGAAGGTGCTTTATAGTTTTGCGATCTAATATTTCCTTTAAGTAATGAAGGTGCTTTATCAACTGCAAGGCACAAATATTTAGACCTAATCTATTTTATATAAAGGGAGGTTGTGAGATGATCCAAGTAGAGGCATACCATGTTGGATAAAATTAAGGTGGTGAGTGGAGGCTAAGTGGACAATAAGAGCTTGGAATTCATTTAATTCTATATCACTGAGAATTTTTTATTCTTGAAATATTTTATAAAGGACATTTGTATGCATAATAGATGTCTCAAGAAGATCCATTATTAATATTTGTGTTTGAATTTTCTTAATTTGTTCAATTATGTTATATCATCCTTTAGGAGCAAGTAGAGGATGACCTTTAATAGAGATTTTGGTGCATCTTATTGTGGCAACATAGGAAGGGCCTTTAATTTTAATTATGGAAATTAGGTTGTCAATATGTCCCACAATGGTATTATGTGAATAAGAAAAAAAATCAGCATGAACAGTTTTTGTATGACTTTTTACCTTAATTAGGCTATGTACATGGATGATAATGCTTTGGGAAGGGATCTTGATAAATCCTTAATTACTCAATAGGTGATGCAGATGCATCTTATTCAATCTCAACACTTCCACCATCAATAAGATCTTGGACATAGTTCTTAAGTTTTAGACATCTATTTGTTGAGTGTCTTGAACCATATGATATTCACAATATTCTTGTTATATATATCAAGTTGGCTTAAGATTTTTCTCATTGAAAGGTTTAATTTTTGGAAATGTTATCATGATTTATTTTACTAGTTTATAAAAGACAACTTCTAATGGTTCTCCTAAGGAGGTGAAATATTGGTATTTGGGTTCTTGTGGTGGCTTTCCTAGGGGAATTGAAATGGTAGTAGGATTTTGAATTATATGTATATGTTTAGATTTAGTCACTCCATCACCAACAACATCATTATTCTTGCTAAATAATTTAGGTTTATCAAACTAGTAATCTTTAGAAAATATTTTTAGAGGTCCTTTAGCAAGAAGGGCCTTCTCTATTTGAACTCCTTTTTCAATAATTTAATCAAATGTGGTTACATAATGCACTCACACTTTTGAAAGGCCATCTCTTGGTTTAAATTGGAAACAAAGATGTTGACTAATTGCTTCTTTGGAATTGGCCATGGGAATATACTAGCTAAGTCTCTCCACCATTCGAGGAATGAAGAACCTTTCACCATTTCTTTGTTTTGTATTGTATAATATTTAATCGTTAGTTTGTGTTCCACATAGAATGAAATTATTTTAGCAAATTTCTTAACTAAAATAGCAAAGGTGGTGATAGATCCTTTATGAAGATGTAGGAACCACTCCAATGGTTTCACTCCTAGACTGAGTGGGAATGGCTTAAGGAGGTAATTATTATTCTAATAAACTTCTTAACATGCAATAAAATATTATTTAACATGTTCTCTAGGATCTCCCTTCCCTTCATACTTGTCTTGAACTTTGGGATTTCAAAGTGAAGAGGGAAAAGGGTTTGTAATATAGACTTTTCAAATTGGTATGGGCATAACTTCTCAAAATTGTACTTCTTACTGTGATGTTGGGATCATTTTTGTAGTTCTTCTATGTTATTTTTCAGGTCTTTCCATTCCTAAATAAATGGTGGGTTTGTGAATGACGAGATTATTTCAATGTTGTTGGTTTGATTGTTTTGAGGATAGGTGTTCCACATGAAACAAGTTTTCTAGTTGTAGACCTATAAGTTGTAATTGGTCACTCAAGATATTTTTAAATCTAAGGAGTCATGTTGGATGGGTTTTCCTTTGAAGTCAAGGGGCATTTTTGGATTTTCTATCAAAAAAAATATTGTTCATTGAAGTTGGTATTGCTAGGAGTGACATGGTTGAAAGGTCTTGTCAATAGGTTACTTGAGACATAATGGACCGTGTATTCTTCAAGAATTTTTTCTCCCAACTCTAAAATTTGTTTAAGGATCACATGTAAATTTTCAAAAAGGTATTGTTCTATATGGGAGCTACCCTCATCAAATTTAAGCAAGTCATAAATATTGTTAAAGGCCTCACTTTGGTCAGCAAGGACTTCAATATCATCCTCAATATATATTTTAGATTGGTTTTGATTGAAATGTGTGTTATTAAATGGGCTATATTTAGTACCTCCTACTTTAGCTTGAATTCTAAATTTTGGACCCATTATTTTGGTCTCAAACTTTCTTCTTCTTTTTGGCTTTTTGTTTTTCTGGATTTTTTTTTTCACTTTTTTTGGATTATTGATTTTCTAGTTTTTTAATATACAAACAAGCATAGGTTCAACACAACACTCAAAAAATAAGACACAATAAAAATCCTAGAATATTCAAATAAACATCATATGGGACAAAAGCCTAGATTATTAAAATAGGCTCATAGATGTATTGCCTTTGAGGAGAGGATAACTTTGACCCTTATTCAAGACCTCAAGGTGTAGGGATAAAAGCTTCACTCATAGCCTATCACATGAGAGGATTAAAAATTTATACCCATGGCCTACTACCATCACTTCCTCGAGGTATGAAGTGTGAAGCTTCCTAGGACTAATCTCTTATAGATGCACTATAAGAAAATATGGTTGAAAGGTATTAAGATAGGCTTAACAAGGCTTTCTAAGGGGTATCCTCAATATATTTCAAGGGTATATGAGGTTTTAATATGTGAAGTGGAGAAAGGATGTGTCTAATTGTTACACCTCATTGTGTGTTTACCTATTTACTATTACTATGATTGGATAAAATATTGAATATATGAATGTGTTTGCAATTCTAATTGGAAATCATGTGCTTCTACTTTATTTAATTGTATCATTAGGAGAATAATGAATGAATGTCGATTTGATTTGATATTATATTGAAATTAATATGTAAGAAAGGAAGTTTATTGAATTTGAAATTCTAATGATGAATTATATGATGCAAATGATGGTATTGTGAACATCTAACTACTATTACAACTGTGTTAAATTGAATGTAGATACAGGGATCAAGCCTCTAGAAGAGAGGGTGAATATCACTCAGGAGAAGGATTTGGTCTAGTAACCCTTAATGAGGCCTTAGTTGAACTCTCACACACTCACATATAGAATGGTTACTTAGTCAAGTCATAGTTTCGGGAAATTGGTAAGTCAATCCTTAGTATGGTTTGTGCATGTATTAGATAGGTTGTGATCTCATTTGAGAGTGTTTGGATTTGTGTTAAGTGCTTGGTTGGTGAAATATCTTTCTTATATGTTCTTTATGTACAATCAATTAGATATATATATATATATGCATGTCAATGATAAACCCATGCACATAAGTTAATATGTACATGAGTATACATTGGTAGACATACCTACACATGCTCATGGACGAATTGCTCATAGGAACAAGGGTATCAAAAGGACATATATATATATATCAAATGTATATATGTGGATATATACATCAAATGTCATTTTTTGCAAGGGCGGGCTAGAAAAATCTATGCAGAGGAAAAGACCTTGAATGTGCCTTCCAAATAGGTTGGAAGTATGCAAGAAAAAGAATTATGAAACACCTTAAAAAAGACCAAAAATACCTCGAAAACCTCTAATGTCATATTGAAAATTCACCAAACCAAAGAGTAAAGTATTTCACCTAGAAAGTAAACTAGGGGCAAAGAAATTGACTAAAATGGAAAGATACTACAAAAAATACATCCAAAATCTATGAAACATGATTTTGCACAATAAAAGTTGCTTCCAAACAAAAAATTATACATGTACAAAATTCCTTACATGCACTGTCATACGACCATACAACAATGGGCACAAACAAAAAAATGTAAAATTTCAAAGTGGTAATTTTTAATGAAATGAAAGATTACCTTAAACCTTTTGGAAAAAACGACAATGTAAATTCAGCTCCACAATGCTTCTTTGAGAGGGCTTAGTATTGGATTCACCAAAATCAAGAAGGAACTTGTGATTCAATGCTCTAATACCATGTTGGAGTAGAAAATAATGAACACAAAATTTAAACCTTCCACAAAATCAAGCACAATAGATTAGTCGATAAACTATCATAAAACATATGAATGTACAATGAACTCCCCTTGTACATATAGGACAAGGAGAAATAGGAATGTGAAACAAAAAGACTAACTAACCCTTCAAGAGATGTGACACATGTAGAACACTTGGGACAAGTGTGAGAGCATGTTGCATGTGCCTATGAGGTGAGACAACTAAACCACTAACTAAACTTAAGCTAGTGTGAATAGGACTACTGGGTGTAGGAGCTAGATAAAAGATAACTAGATGCATAAAAATACTTTTCACACTAATAATAATTATAAATGAGAATGTGAACAATGGAGATCCAATCTCAACAAATGACTAAGATTGAATGAGAGGGGTGTTGTAACGCCCCGCTAGGGAACCCAAAGGACAACACATAACTAACGAATAACTGAATAATTTTATTTTTTTTATCATTCGTATAACATAAAAACATCAGTACAACACACATACGTCCTCAGGGTTCCTCGATGTCGCTACTTAAACAAGAACAAGTAACATCATATTACTAATCCACAATACCAAAAACTCAAGGATAAACTTATTACCAAAAGAATAATATATTTATAAATAACGACGGAAACAAGTTACAATTACATCTTACAATAAGTGAGATAATGACTAATCTCAATACAACATAATCATTGATACAATAAGTACTCTCATGCACATGAGGTAAATTTACAAAGGAGATGATGATCACATCATAACTAATATCCTCGTCCACTAACACCCTCGGCATCCACCATCTCGAACAATGAGAAATAGGAACCTGTTCCACGAACAATGTTAACCAAGTATAGTAACACCTGCAAGAGAATCCAATGGATGAAATAGCACAGTTTCCTCCCAACTGCGTGGTACCCTAAGGCGCACTCCCTTCATGCTAGGAGATAATGATTGGTCCTCAAATCAAGCAAGTAAAAAAAAAAACAACAAGCAAGCAACAAAATAAACACAACATCACATGGCTGAATTTCACATGACAACATGACAGTATCCAAAAATCACATGAATGCTAACAAACTCCCAGAGGCAACAGTAAACCAATAGTGACTCTACATAAGAGACCACAAATTATTTATCAAGACAAGAGTGTCATCACTTAGTTGTACTAGGTTATCCTAGCGAATCTTCCTAGGCTCCATCCCCCATCTTGGGTTATCCTAGTGACCTCAACCGATTCCTAGCCCCTAGACAATCTCAAGTGGCATCGAACTACCCTTCATGAAGACAAGGTAAATGACTAGCCATTCCAGGCCTTCTCAACCTACCCTTAATCTATACAAGCATTAAGGCACTAGGTGAGGCAATCATTTATCTGAATTAATTAATGAATTC
Organism: Sequoia sempervirens; assembly: GCA_007258455.2. Classification (NCBI taxonomy): domain Eukaryota; kingdom Viridiplantae; phylum Streptophyta; class Pinopsida; order Cupressales; family Cupressaceae; genus Sequoia; species Sequoia sempervirens. The sequence continues at coordinate 20,509 of VDFB02261119.1, read as the reverse complement.
CCAGTATATTTATTAAAGTTTTCACTGAATTACTAACTTCCGATAAGTTGTCCTGGCTACCACTTTGGGTATCGACCCCTATTGAAATCCACTCTTCCTTTTACAACAACACAACACATTAAACCAAAAGATAGCCATCATGCACAACAAACCGAATCATGTCCACAATCCAATCATGAATTAAATCACTTTACTCACAATCACCACATAGGTAACAAATTACTACGTGCATGGCTATTGCACAAAACCTTAAAAACAAAATATCATCAAACTCAAACAGAATAAACAACTCAATTCAATAGTTCCCCTAGCCTTTGGAAACTAAAACTCGGTACTACAAAAGTACACTCATAAATTTATAACCATAACGTTATTGTTCATCAAATACAACCAAGAATTCGCTTAAATCAACAATCATATAAATACACATTCTTTAAGTAACTAAAGATGTATTTTGACTCAACAATCTTTTCTTCATAAGATAAAAACTCAATGTACATAAATACAACATATACTTAATCCTTTGAATACACAAACAAGTTCTAAACAATGTAAATTCAAGAATCTTATCTATTCATTTCTATTTAAAACAATCATTCACCAACTCACTTCGAGGTAATTAAACGTCAAAGACTTTTAAATAACCATTCAATATTTATTTCTACATCATAATAAAAAATATTTGTACAACAAATTCTTAATCTCAAATTAATTATTCTTCATATAAAATCTAAGATACTTCATTTCATAATAAAAGAATGTTAACATAAGAACTTCTATTTTGTAAAAACAAAGAATTTTAAAAATAAACTTTCTACACTTAATTTAACACCAAGACATAAATATATTTCCAATTTAAAATCAAAACAATACTACACCTAACTCTAATCGCACAACTATAGCTAGTTTTTCGTAATACTAAAATCTTATTTAACTCAACTTGTAAGATTAGGCACAAAAGATATCATTTACTATTAAGATCTTCTGTTTAATTTAAATAAGTTCTCTAATACTAAATCCAACTACAAGACTATTTATTTATATAATTATATCAAAGTAAATATCTTATAACCACAAACTATTGTTGTGGCCGCGACCCCACTCCAATTAACAATAAATTATATTACCATATCTACATGTAGTTAGTTGGATAACTCTGATTACAAAGAGTTTGAGAGGCGCATATTCTGAGATTGAACTACCAATCTTTAGACTCCTACGTTCAAGCATTGCAACTGTGAGAAGTTGCAAAGAGAATTAAGGCTCCTCAAACTTTTAAAATTCTCTATTATGTTCAAACGCTTCATCTATGATAGTTTGACAATTAAATCAAAAATTTGATTAATATCTTAACTTTCTATTATGTTCAAGTGTGGTTGGAATAGGTTGATAACAGAAACAAAGAGATTATGAAATCCTCTACAACATTCTCTGCTCAAGCACTGCAATAGTGTCTTGCACCAAAAGCATCGGGAAGGTTATTTAAATATAAACACCCTACCATTTTCAAGTGCTATCACTGTGATAGTTTGACAATGATATTAGAGAGCTTATTTAATTTTCTAAACATACGATTATCAAGGTTGCAAATGTGACTGAACCCACTATAGTCTTCTATGTTTAAGCGTTGCAACTGTGAGAGGTTTCTAAAGAATCAGGGAGTTTATTAAACAAACACACCCTTCTATATCGAATTACAGCTTCAGGAACAGAATTACTAATGGAATCACAAGCCAAATCATGGTAGCTAATTGTTAATAACCATATTTCTCTGAGTTAAGAGGTATCGTAGCTTAAGTTTCAGGTTCTACCGAATACTAAAAACAAAAGGCGTGCATATATAATTTAGAACACTACAATGTTCAACTTTTAACTCATCTTAACTAACAGAGGGCGGCATACCATAAAGAGAGGATATTAAATAACACTATCACTTGATTGGTAGAAGATTACACCAACACAGATTTTGCAAAGAGATAAGGCGATAGGCATGGATAACAACAACAGTTAGGATCATAAACATTGCATAAAGGATAATACCTATTGACGTATATCACTCCCCAAGACCCATCGAATGGTGAGATGTTTTCTTATCAAGGTCAAGCCATAAGAACAGAGGCGACAACATACATGGATAGGAGGCACGCTTAAATAATGTTGCATGAAGACAAATCTAAATCAGAGACCACCAAACACAGAGGAAAATACATTTCCAAACATCAGCTACAATACACCAACAATAATTTCCAAGGCAACGTTCAATGAAAATTAAGAGAGGTATGGCGCTAAGGCTGGAACAAAGGATTACGTAGCAATCTAACATAAATGTCATCGGGAAAAACAACTTACAATACCCATCACAATCCCAAAGCGTAGTATGCAGACTAGTCGGTGCTGGTGCAGGGAAAACCATAGGGAAGACACACTGATCAGGCTTGATCATCAATACTATGCTCAAGAAATTGAAAGCTAAATCGTCGAACCTAAAAGCAGCGAATAATGAATAATTTATAAAGCAACATACTAAACTCCCACTGCCACCATAGATAGAAACTAAAAGCGCAGGACATAGGGAGGTTTTATATCAAAACACACACACTAACCAAATTTACGAAGTCCATTATTACATAGTATCCACACAATGCTTAAATAATTATTTCAAGAGTTTATACTAATCTTGTGAACATTATATTTCAAATAACTGCAAGCAAAGATGAAAAGTAAAGAAACCCGATTCATTGAGTAGCATATTGATGTCAAGAATTTTTCCCCAGGTTTACAACTGCAACTTTGAATATCGTGATCTTTCGTCCCAATTCACATTCAGACCACAAAAATCCTAACAAATTCCTTATCACAGAGTTTTCTTAGACAAAAATACAGTGAAGAAGCTTTTCTTCTCAGCCATCCCAAAACCCATTCCCGTGACAAAATGAATGTTTCCCCCCGAAATATTTTTCCTTTCTTTTTAATCCCCTTCCTTCACTCTAATTCATAAAACTTAACTAATTGTAAATCATGCATTCCAAACTGATCAATCAGTTCTAACACAACCATTTAACTCCAGATCACATTTTCCAGATATTTTGCATAATCTATTCAAAACAACTCTTTTAAAATATCTTCTTTTCCCTAATTTAAATTTGCACAATTAAAATAAATAAATGCAATTAATTAAATACCCCTTATAATTAAATTGGATAAATCATACCATCTCTAATTCCTAATAAATTAACATTTTGATAAAATCACTTTTAATCAAATAATTTAATTTAATTAAACCTTTTAAAGAACAATACTTAATTGTTTAATTTTAATTTAAATAAATCAACCATAATTGTAAACACTTTTAAATCTAATATTTAAACAAAATATATATTAAATCAACTATGTTAATTGAATAATCATTTAACTAAAATAATGAATTTCCCAACAAAACAACATAAACGAGATCGACACAACAAGACTATACAACAAACGACAACAGGTGACAAATGGGTACTTGTTCAATGAAGAACGATGGCTAAAATGAGGACCTGACACTATCTCCAGAACCACATAATTACATCGAGTTAGGGTACGCTCAGACCCGACAAGCAGGTGGAACCGATACCCGGTACCAGGTTGTAACTACATAAAAACATCACTTGTTAAACACATCATCATATATCGAAAAACACACTGTGAAGAAGAATCGCAACGTAGCAGGGTACTCACGAATGAGTAGTGCTACACTATCTTCTTCACCAAAACTGACGAGCATTATATAACATAAACAACCATTTCTACATGACAACCACATAAAAACTCATAAGCAACATAATCCATATCCCAAACGTGTCTATCTCAATATCATCACTCAAACACAACCAAATGATCAAGATGTCAAAAGTATCCTCCACAGAGTATAAAAACAACATAATGTCGGAGTCATAACTGAAAACAATTAGCATAGTATCATAAGCAACTAAAGCATTTATCCATCTAACATAATCAAACTAAGACATAGTGTCACAACTGGAGGGACACTACAGGTGTGAAATCGTCGCTAACTAAGAATGGTTAGGGGAATTACTAGTGTAAAAGTTCATAATTGTATCACACTTTTATAAAGGAAATGACCAACCACAAATAAAAATTTTCAACTTAAACAACCTAAAAATGACATTTATGTTTTGAATTAAAATGACATAAAAGTTAATGAAATTAAAAACTCTTAATGTAGTTTATAATTATAGTGCTTAAATTTTTTTTTAAATTGTTATATTTGTTTTTTATAAATTTAAGAGAAGAATTTTAATTGCTAATTATTTTTGAAAATGGTGAGGTCAATAGGATATCACAAAAAAAGAGCAAAAAATAAATATTTGATTTTTGTTCTCCACATAGACGACTTAAAAATATAGTGCATGAAAAAAATATTAATGAATATTTGTCATAGTTTTCATAATGAGGTAACGTACAAGGTATGCAATTTTCAACCTTAGAATATTATATGAAATTTTAATAATGTTCCTTAGTTTTTAAGAAGTTGAGCTCATATGGATTAGGGCTTTGTGATTTTGGTTGTACAACCTTGTATTGGTTTTCTACATAATGTTATATTTTGTATCCTACTTTAATCATATAATTTCTATGTAGGAGAAGAATAAAAACATTTAACACTTGTAAATTTAAGCTATCATCATTGTCAATAGTGGCGTAGTGTGATGGTTAAGTTGTGGTGTTGTTGTTCTTGCCATAAATGTTCAAACCCCACTAAGGTGTTATTATTGAGTATTTGTGTTGGAGATGAGGTCCCCCATTTGTGATCTCACCAGTTCATAGCTCTAGGTCAAAAACATTTACTCCTTTAAAAAGAAAGCTATCATCTTTTCTAAACAAATAGTTTACAAAAACATATAAATGTCACACAACATTAAATTCATATAACATAAACATAATTACATTTTAAAATCTAAGTCATAAGATTAAAACAAAAACTCAATATCAAACTCATACCAAACAATTCACCCAACATCAAATTCATATAGCATAAACATAATTACATTTAAAAATCTAAGTCATAAGGTATAAAAAAAAACTCTATATCAAACTTATATATCAAACAATTAACCATACCATTGACTTTTTGAAATACTAAAAACTCAATATCAAATCTATATACCAAACAAGTAACCATACCATTACTTTTTGACATATAATAAGACATAAGATAAAAGAACTCAATATCAAATGTATATACGAAACTATTAACCATACCGTTTGACATTTCTGAAATACAATAAACCTATCCATAAATCCTCCATTATACAATCTATTTCCCAAAATAGACACCACTTTAGCTCCTTTCGCTAAATTCATCCACTAAGTTACCCCAAATCAATTTGTTAAAAAGCTCCATTATACAATCTATCTCCCAAAATAGACACCACCTTAACTCCTTTCACTAAATTCATCCACTAAATTATCCCAAACCAACTTGTAAAAAGACTCCCACCCAAATGCTTCTTGCTAATTCATTAGCCACTATGCTAAATCCATCACTAAATTCATACACTAAATTACCCCAAACCAACTTCTAAAAAAGCCCCCACCCAAATCCTTCTTACTAATTCATTACACACTATGTTAAATCTAAGCTCCCACCCAAATCTCTCTTACTAATTCATTACACACTATGTTAAATCTATGATTCCTAGCTTAGAGATGCTATAAGTGTTCATGATTGGGGGCATCTATAATTGTACCAAAATGATAATATGGTGGAGGAATTGGAGATGCATCTTAAAAAAGGGAGCTTTCCAATGAGTATTGAGAGTGACATGGAAAGATGGTGTATCAATGTTATGATGTGGGCAATGCTTAATGAGTGACACTCGAGCTTAGGATGGATCCCCTACCTAATCATAATTAGTTATCAATGGTGCTTTCTTAGAGTACCAAACTCAACACACACTTTACTCACTTGTAACCACTACTTCAACACCTATAAATCATAAAGATACCAAAATTCTTATTTCTTCCAACACTTACGCAATCTCTAATTCAATTACACACATCTACCTTTCAACAACTTACTCGCACTGACGTTTTGCTTTGAAAATGGACGCCCAAAAGGTAATGAGAAGCTCGTGGGACGTCTTGTGCTTGGCTGGAGAACGTCAAAACGGCCGCCAAATTTATCATAGAATGTCTATAATGCTTATAGGATAAGTTAATGGCCAACGCCTAGAAGAATTCTTTTGGAAGTTTTAAAGAACAAACTCTTTTTGAGGACGTGGATTTGTGTGTCGATGGTCTGAAGTCCGTGAATTCATCTTTCAGTTGTACACGGAAAGCTTAAAAACACGTGTTTATTGTTCGTTTCATCTCTTCGGAAATGTTGTATGTTCTTGCAACTTCTTCTAAATCGTGTGGAACATTCCTAACCTGGTTTTCAGCTGCGGTTATTTTGAAAGTTGAAAATTGGAACTTGGTAATGGTCAAAGGTTTTTTTAAAATTAAAATTAAAATTATCTGATATATGTGGGACATAAATTATTAAAAAATTATATATAAAAACAAATTCAAAATTTGAAACATTTATATTGACGTAAAGTTTAGTAAAACAAACATGACTATGCAAACAATTAGGAAAAATCAAAACAAATTTCTAAGTAAAAATATTAAAAGAGGAGTTAGGAGGAAAGATCATAGAAACATAAAAGTCTAACATAATATGAAATGTAGTAGTGTATTGTGTCATGATCTATTGTAAAGAGTGTCCGGGTTCAATGAATAATGCTTTTGTTCAACCACTACAATAGGTTGTGTGCGCATATTTGACAATGTATATGCCAAACATTATTTATCTTTGTATTAGGATCACATAGTTGTTCTTAGCTAATATTGATTTGTCTTTGGTAAGTTTACATTAAATATAGGCATTGATTCTCCAAGGTTCATGAAGTTCACATAATTACTTGTGGATCCAACTATGTGTATTTTTTTGTATCAACGTTTTGGATCACACTTGGTATAATTGCTTGTGGGTCCAACTGTGTGTATTTCTTTGTATCAATATATGTTTTGAATCACACTCAAGTGTGATCCAAAATAATATGCATAGTTGAATCCTAAAGCTAAGATTCAAAATGTTGATATAAGAAATACACACAGTTGAATCCAAAAGAAATTATACCGAGTTTAGATTAAAGTGAAAAAAAGGGCTTCTTCGACCTTTATATTATTTTTCTATTGCACATTATAGTATTGTATCTACATTATTATATTTATGTTTTTTCACTAATTTTACTTGATCTTTCTACATAAAGGACAAGGTTTTGTTTCTTTTACAAGTTTGATGTGCTCATACTTGCTCTCATTTAGGGCATCTTCCATACACAATTATTGCACACATAGGTAATTATACACTAGGTATGCACTTTATTCTAAGTTTACTTTACTTTTTATGTTTAATTATTAATAATGGTTTATAGATTCTCTTTTCTTTTTCTTTTCTTTATTTGTTGGTAATTTTGTTGTAGTACATACAACTCAAGGGGGGCATATTATTACTAATTATTTTTAATTTATTCACAATTATCACAAGTTACTACTTTTCCTCCAATAATATGACAAACCTAATGGGCACCTACTACATGTCAAGGACAAGGGGAGAACATGCTAAATCCAGTTGGCTTGGAATTCATACATTTATGTCATTTTCATGATTGTGTTTCATTCGTTTTTAATTTGGCATGCTTGCTCATATATTGCAAGCACATTAAATCAAGGAAAATGTAAGGGATAAAAGTGCATATCATACACTTTTACCCCTTCATTTTATGCCACTTTATGTGGATATAATAAATGCACTTAGTTTGACCCATTTAGTGTACTAGATAATCCTTATCTTGAATTTATCACTCAAATATACTTAATCCATCACCTTATAAGAAGATTGGCCCATTTGTAGGTTTTATCCTCCCTAGACCAAGCCACACCCTTGGTCTCACCCCTTAGATTGGACTATGCTCATAGTCTTGTCCTCCCATTTTAATTTTTAAATCTATTTTTTCATAATCTAACATTCTCATGATATGAATGTTACACTTTGGCTTCCATGCCAAAAGCCTTGATTTATATGTCTAGGGCATGTATTTAAGGACATGGTCCTATGCCATTTAGAATCATCAATTACCAACATCTTGCATCTATATGTAGTCTCATAAAACTCAATCTTAACCTCAAATTTATATTATCATGTACATAGATATATCATATCGTTAAGTACCTCATGTCTTACCTTTACCACTTTATGCTTATGCATTTGAAGCCACATTGGGAGCATATGCCTCCATTGTGATATACATACTTACACAAATTTATTATCCATTAGGGCCATCTCACATTTACCATTTACCTATATTAGGGGTAAATGTATGCACCTTGATCACTATTTATAGTCTATATGTTCTTTGACACATATCATTGAAGATATCTTATCTTCTTGCCACATGATACATTTATGATACAAGTATTACTATATATGATTTATGTGCTTACATGCTTTTTTTATATATTGCTAATCATTTGCAAATATTATGCTCATATGAGCACCAACATGAAAGAAATACAAGCTCTTGCAAGAACAAAAATGAGACTAATACTAGCTCATTTAAAATAATCACACTAGGAACCTCCTATGGAAGACCAAGAGTCACAAGATAGAAATCCACTTATTTAGAAGCCACCTCCATACTAGAAGCCAAGTATGGAAGATCAAGTCACAACTTAGAAATCCATATTAGATGTCCCTTTGGGATTTGAACTTGGGTCTCTACAATGAGAACACAATGCTTTAACGAATTAAGCTCAACCCCTTATATGTTACACGCTTGTCTATGACATCATTTATATTAGATGTATTATTTTTCCCTTTCCTTTAATTTCTTGCATTATGATAGATGCAACCAATTAAAAGGGAGATATATTGTTGCTAGCACACTTATGTTGAGATTGTAGATAGTTATATGTACCTACATTGAGACTTGTCGCCATACATAGATAGATCTTGATCATGACATGGAAATGATTGATATGTCATACTAGCCTACTACCACCACACTAGGAGGATTATTGCCACATGCCATGGACATGCTTGATCAACCATTTATTTGTGCAAAGTTTTCTAACCCTACTTGAGCTCTTTCTCTCTTTTATTTTTTGAAGATGATAAAATCAACTTGTAGTTGTGCTTATATTTACTTGTGTAAATGAAGCTACTCATTACATGTTTTTCCTTTGTTTTGCAAGTTTCCATGGAGCACACATGCCAAGGATGTGGAGCACACGCATATTTCTAGTTGACTCCATTACTTTACATGAACCTCAATATGTTTTGTATGTTTGAATAATTACTTTTATGTATAGGTTTGAGTGCTCATTTACTTTGGTTCATTTAGGATTCACATGCACCTAAAAGTGAGGGAAATATGTAATGGTGAAATTTACATACCCATGTTAGTTCCTTTTTATTTTAGGCCTATTTTGAGAGAATGTCTTTGTATGATTACATAGTTACATGTGACACACTTATGTGCTAAGTTTGGATCCTTCCTTGATACTTATCAATTCCCTTTTATGGTCATTCTCTGATACTTATCAAACCCCTTTTATCTCACATGATGCATTTATGACACAAGTATTACTCTACATGATTTATGTGCTTACACACTTGTCTATGATGATATTTATATTATATATATTATTTTTCCCTTTCCTTCAATTCCTTACATATGGTGGATGCAACTAACTAAAGGGGCATACTTTGTTGCTAACATTTTTATGTTGAGATTGCCAATAGTTATAGGTACCTATGTAGAGACTCATCACAATGCCTAGAAAAATCTTGATCATGACATGGTAATGCTTGATATACCATTTAACACTTTTTCTACATGCAAATTTTTTAAACTCTATTACCTCTTTCTCTCTTTCAATTTTTGAAGACAATACAATCAATGTATAGTTGTGCTTATATTTACTTGTGTAGCATAAGCTACTCATTACATATTTTCCCTTTATTTTACAAGTTCCCATGGAGCACACATGCTAAGGATGTGAAACACAAATATATATGATTGATTCTATTACTTTACATGAACCCTAATATCCTTTGTATGTCTAAATAATTACTTATATGCATAGTTGTGAGTGCTCATTTACTTTGGTTCATTTAAGATTCACATGTAACTAAAATTGAAGGTAATATGTAATGGTGAAATTTGCATACACCATGCCAATTCTCATTTATTTTTATGCCTATTTTGAGAAAATGCCTTTATATGATTACATAGTGACATGTGACACACTTTTGTGCTAAGTTTGGGTCCTTCCCTAATGCTTATCAATTCCCTTTTATGCTCACCTTTTCACATATTCATTTATTCAACCATTTCCATGTCTTATCTATATATGAATCCACACATTCACATCATTATATCTATTCCTAATCTCAAGACCTAATATCCCCTATCCTAAGTTATTTCCACAATGTGCAAGAGCAACCCCACATGACACATATCAAACTTTAAATTTCATTTTTTTTAAATGCAGATTATTGACTCCTACCCTTTCCTCATAGCCATTGAGAACTAACTTAGTACATGTTTGTGCAATGATTCACTATGCATTTGTATTTAAAGACATTCATTTGAACATTAATTGTACGTTTAAAGATCATTCAAAAATCTTATGCATTGAAAAGAGATCATTTTATGAACACTTTGTATTTGAGCACTAAACATAATCTAAATCTGGATTAAATCATATAGGACACCTATACCCTTGCAGAATGTTTTTGATCTTTTCTGCAACCATAAAGTTGTTTGAATCAAAGGGGTTGAATAAGTTGAACACCACCCTTGCGATCTAATGATCTCCCTAAGATTTTTTTATTTTAATATTGTCAACCCTTGAAAATGAGTATGTATCAAATATAGGGGTGACATTGTTTTTTGTAATCCACAGTCAACAAGACTAGTCAAAATGTGAGTTTTAGAATGCCACCACTTAGGTCATTTTTGTAAAGCATGGGATTAGTCCTGCACAATGCAAATTCAAACCATAGAGAAATTTCTAGACTTTTTAGAACTTGAGGAATTTACCAAATATAGAGCACCTATATTACAATACTAAGGCATTCAAATTTCGTGTAGAATTAATTTAATTTCTCCATCATGAACTCCATAGCCAAATGCTTAATCCTTCCTATTTAAGTTCAAACATTCATTTATTACACATTATTGTAGGTTGATATATAAATTTGTATACATTCATTTAATTAACCTAGATTAACATTAGGGAAAGTGTTTTATCTTTACAATAAATATACTTAAATATTTATGTTAGTATAAACTCTCACTTAAACATTATTTACTGATGGTGCTATCAAGGCCTACATTTAATATTTGACCTTGCTCATCAAGTAAACTTTTTGTGATAGTTATCAATTTGAAGTTGTCCTTCAAACACTAAGACACATCTTACTTTAAAAATATATATTATAGATTAAATATATATTCTTAATAAACTATAAAAAATATTTCCAGAATTTTTATTATATTTTACAATAAAAATATCTAAATATGACCATAGGATCATCAAATTTAGCCCTTAGGTGTTACTTGGATTTTAAATTTAAATATTTTCAATTTCCTTACATTAAATGTGAGCTGCTCTTGACCACGTGCGTTAAATGTAAGCGAGCTTTGATATTTTACCGATTCAACTATATCCGTGGTGACACAGAAAGAAAAATTCAAGATATTTTTGGGAATACTTTCCAGTTCAAATAAAAAAAAACAGCAAAAAAGGCTCGGAAAACCCCCCAAAAAAAAAAACTGGATTTATTATTTATTATTGTTTTATGCGGTGGAATAAAATCATTACAACACAAGGCAGCGGAGCAACAAGTCACATACATAATGAATTTAGATATCCACTTTGATTTCCCTAAAAGATATCTGAATGGGCGTGACAAACACACTTAATATAATTAATAATATTAATTTAAGAAATGACGTGAGCATGTGGTTGAACTACTATTTAGAGTTGAAAGTAACGAATTAACTGGGCACTAGTGAATGAAATATTATTACGTCTCCACCGGCATGGGGCGGCAGTTGCCACTTGTTGACTCCACGATCATTTACTATCACTAAAATTAAATATTAATATATTTATATAACTTAAGCTTTTGACCCCGGCTAAGGGATGGTAAGTCTTCTAAGCCAATCTAACGTGACTACGTTGCAAGCGCAGCTAGAATTGAAGCGTGCGAGAGCAAGTTTCCACGTGGCGGGAAATGAGTGGGGGAGGGGTAGAGGCCAACCATATTTTGTCAGTATCGGAGATTAGAACAAAAACGGGTTGAGGGCAGTTAGTAGTGAGGCCGACAGGAGGGTCTAGTCAGCAGGGGTGAGGGTGACGTGGAGGGGAGGGGGGTGACGGGGCAGAGGGGGGAAGATAATTAGGTGTGGCGGAGAAGGCGATGAGAAATGGAATGGAGAGGAGGAGAAGAGGGACCTCGTGAGTGGGGTGTGTGTGACGGAAAGATCGAGCCTGAGGGATTTGGTTTTCTTGTTATCAACGGCCTGGTTCCCGTGGACGTATACTTTTGGAGTATGTGGCAAGGTGGCAGGGGATAAAGCATAGGCGTGAGAATACAGCACAGAATTGCGTAGTAAATGCGGCAAGGGAGAATTGATGGGTGAGTTGGGTTGGGTTGGGTTGGGTTGGGTGGTTTCTGGAGGGGGGAGTGGACTTGGGGTGGAAGCAAGTGTGTGTGGGGGGGTGTATATGTTAGGAGTAGATATATAGTGTGTATATGTCCCTAGGGTGTGGGAGGGGTCACACCGGCACCGGCACCTCGGTTTAAAGGTGGTGGGGTGAGGAGAGGAGTGCATAAATATTGCAGACACGACTCCCTCACACGTGGAATAGGTAACCAAACCCAGTCAAGGGGTCGGCCGCGTGGGTGGAGAAGAAGAGAATACGAAGCATCAGAGTGAGTACTAGTAATAGTAGTAAGCAAAGGCAGCAAGAAGCAGGGGAAGAAGTAAGCCTCGACTTTTCTAAGCTTTCCTACCCGAATTTGACCTTTGCTCTAGTTTGTAGCGATCCATTCAGGACGGCGGCCTTGCTCGATAAGTAAAATTCTGCTACCCGGGTGGAAATTTCGTGTGGTTCTAGAATACACCGACTGAGCTCACAGACTCAGTGTTTTAATCTGGAGAGGAGACTGTGTTTGTTGAAGAGTTATTAGTTTGTTGCTGGGTGAGTCTTTGCTGCGCTGAAGCTCGGATTTTTTGGTTTTCTCGATGGGGTCTGTGGAAAATCGAAGCGGTAAGAGGGAGATTATGAGGAAGGAGGAGGAGGATGAATTGGAGGAGAATTATACGCATATGTGCAAGATTTGCAAGAAGAAGTTTGTTTCTGGACGGGCGTTTGGCGGTCATATGAGAATTCATGGGCCTGTGGCGATGGCTGCAGCGGCTGAGAGTAATGAGAGGAAGAGATCTAGAACGGTTGCGGAGGTTCGAACCCGGGACCTGCATGAGGAGAAGGGGGGAGAAGAGGTGGAGGAGAAGGAAGAGGTGGAGGAGGAGGAAGATGAAGGGGAGTCTGATGGGTATGAGCTGAGACGACACCCTCGGCCTAGCTGGCGGTTTGCAGAGCGAGATTACTCGTTTCTGAGCGGTAATGGGTTCGATTCCAAGGCGGCTACTTTTTTGAGAAAGTCCCGGAGCTGCAAGGTCTGTGGGAAGGAATTTTGGTCCTGGAAGTCGTTGCTGGATCACATGAAGTGTCATGACAAGTGGGAAGGCGAGGAGCAGGAGGAGTACTCAGAAAGTGGGTCTGAAAGTGAGGAGAATGAACACCCAATGGAGAATTCGAGCAAGTTTGAGGGATGCATGAAGGGAAAGAGATCCAAGCGACCCAGGAATACTGCAGCAACCGCTTCTCCTATTAGGCCGCCTCAATCCAATTCTAATTCTGTGTCTGAGGAAGAAGATATGGCAATCTGCCTTGTGATGCTGGCAAGCGGTGTAGACACTTGCTCTCAGAAGCTCAAGACTGGTAGTGCAGAGGAGTCCGCCAATTCTGGATCAGGAGGGTACTACAGCAAGCTAGTACTCTCATCGGAGCCCAAGAGGAGGCCCAAGCCCAAGAGGCCTGATAATGGTGTTGCCGAGGCCTTTGACGATGAAGGTAAGAAACTTAATGGCAATAAGTATGTGTGTACTACATGTAATAAGGTTTTCCATTCCTACCAGGCCTTGGGTGGACACAGGGCTAGTCACAAAAAGGTCAAGGGATGCTCCTCCAGGGTTGAGGAGAACGAGATTGAGAATGAGATGGAGAATGATATTGAGAATGGAATTGAGAAGGTGATTGAGAATGAGAATGAGAATGAGAATGAAAGCTTGGAGGAGGAGATTACTGATGAGGAGCAGCTCCTCTTGACTGCAGGGCCAGAGCAACAGCTGCCTATTAGCTTCCACAAGCCCCCTCTTCCTGATGAAGCAGCAACAGCTCCTATTCCTATTACCATTCATAAATCAGTCCCTATTCCTACTGGTAAGAAGAAGTTGTCTACCAAGGTCCACGAATGCTCAATCTGTCACAGAGTTTTTAGCACCGGGCAGGCTCTGGGTGGACACAAGAGATGCCACTGGGGGACTGGTGGAGCCTCGGAGACTACAAGCACCGTTTCCAGCACCAAGGAGAATCATAATTTGCAGCAACAGAGGGGTGTAAAAACAGAGCTTTTGGATCTGAACCTGCCGGCCTGCCCTGATGATGATGATAGTGTGCAGGACGCCATTGCCGCCGCAGGGCCTAATAAGTTGGTTGTGGATTCTCGCAGGGCTTCTGATGTTGAAGCTCATAGCAAAATCAGTATGCCTTTTTTTCAGACTTGGTGGGCAGACACCCACCACCCAAGTCAGCAGGGGATCTTTTTGTACAATAACCACAGTCATTTGTCTCCTGAAGATGAAGTTGATAGTAAGCTAGGAAGTAAAATTGGGTTTGGAGGGCAATACTTACAGAACAGAGCTCAACCACCTTGGTTGCAACTGTGAGCAACAATCAGAAGTAGGGGAAAGAAAGTACAATTTTTAAGTCTTCTGTCATTGTTTCATTCTTTTAGAGTTCCTCTTACTGTACACCATTAATAAGATTAGTATAAATGCTTTCAAAAAATGTGTGCCACATTTGAGAAAATGCTCTTTTGTTAGATATTATTTCCATTCAGCATTAGTGTGAAGGGAAGTGCATGAATGCTTTAACTTCTGGTTCGTGCTGTGTTTATTATATTTTGTCATATGCATCCTAGATAGATAGTCTTGCCCTGCTTGCCAGAATACTTAAAGCTTTTTCTTCCAATCAGAAAAAAGATTAGAAAAAATTGAATGTCGAAATCAATCAGAAATTTCTTTGAGAAGTAGATTAGTGTTCTTCGGTTTAGCATTGGGCTGTTATTCTTGTTCTTATACGGCCTCCCAGAATGAGCAGCTATGAAAACAATATGCTAGGAAAGTTGACTTATCAACGCTACAAGTTTGGACTGTATCTGCACATACTAAAGAGATCCTATTGTAAATTCATGAATGCCCATTTAGGCAACAACTGCAAACCTCGACTCTGGCTTCTGTTGAGAAAGTACAAAACCTAGGCTTATAGATTGATCAGTGTCAGAGAATGTAGGACCTACCACTATTATGAGTTATGATCACTGATATTACTGTTCTATTTGCTTTAGGAGTTCCAAACTATAGTGGGAAGAAATATTGGTTAACAAGATTTTGGAGGAAAGTTAATTGTTTTTATCTGCTAATTTGGAATAGCTTGAATGTTTGCCTGCATGGAGTCACATATGACAACATCTGTTTTAGCAGAATAGAATAATTCTTCACTGGTCAGCAAGTAATTCATTCTATAACAGTTAAACAGTATTGGAGCACCACTTTTTCTTTTCAAGCTCAAAATAATTTTGTTCTTTTAAAGCGTGAGAGCTACCTGTTGTATTCATCATGCACACTTAACAGTACACACAGATTTATTCAATTTCAAATCTAGAAGAAGCTGCCCAAGGGCTTCTCCAATTCATGCTTTTGGCTGAAAGTTCACTATGTTACAGTAGGACTCCAGATTTGGGCTGTGTTGTGTTATTTCAAATTGTATATTTCTAAAAATTAGAAAAAAAGTATGAAGTTTCAAACTAGGGACTTTAATATCTAAAAGACATCAGCTAATTGGGGGAATAGGGGTGGTCCACCCTCTCTTTAGGTTGTCTAAAATTTATTCAACTTGGGGGTGGCCGGTACAACAGTTTGTGGGGGAGAAGGCTACCAGTTTTGTGATGGATGCACATCAGTCAAGCAGTGGGTGCTCTTTCCAACAAGATGGGGACTATGCATTCCTAACCAGCCTTATCAACTATTAAAAGATGTGCAGTGCTAAGTGAATGGCAGGGATTATTCTAAATTTGCAGTTTTAACTTCTTTGCAGATTATCTTAGTTTGAAAGCTTTCGGGCCCTTCATGGGTGGTTTTGAATGTCAAAAGAGGCCTTTTAAAAAATTACAGTGATAATGATTCCAGCATAAATCAAACAAAATTGAAGTGGAAACATTATGGGGAATTGTCACCATCAAAGCAACTTGTCATGTCATTACAACAAAGTTTATGCTAAGGTAGGGTTGCCAAATTAGCCATCAACAAATGGTTCCATACATGGGGTATATGATGAGGAGCCACGTGGTTTACAACGTTTCAAAAGCTAGTTTATACTTTAAAAACACTCGAAGTCCACTCCCATTAGTTTATATACTAATAAGAAATTAGAAATACTCTATTGATTCCCATGTCGGAAGATAAATTTGATGGGCGTGTCTTTTCATTTATGAACAATGATTCATTCATCTTAAATTTTGCACATTCACTAAAGAGGTTTAAAAAATTAGTTATAAGTGTTACATTGGAGAGTAATTTCTATATTTGTTCTATTTTATGAGGGATTTAAAAATATTTTAAATAGGAATAATATGTAGGCATTTTTTTTTACACATAAAGAAAGTTTATATTTTCAACATTCTCTTATAAACAAAATTAGAATATGTAGTTTGTATATAACAAACATGGTTATTAAATTTTGTGTACAAATGAATAACATTTAAAATGAATGTATTTTCGAAAGTATACAAGCTTATCTATGCTTAAAGGCTTGGAGAGTATATGTGCAAGTTACTCATTGGTTGGTGTCTAAAGGAGCTTAATTTTGTTGTTGAGGATGTACTCACGAATGAAGTGATGACATACTTCATTATGCTTTGTGTGAATATGGAATGTTGGGTTATTGGGCATCTTCAATACACTTCAATTATCGTAATACATAATCATGGACCAAGTTGTGGGTGTCGAAGATCCTTAATAAGTTGTCTAAGCCTTATTGCTTCACATGTTGCAATTATCGCATTTTACTTTGCTTCAATGGATGACAATTTAACATTAGGTTGCTTCTTCCATTACATGAAACAATGGTGGGCCCAAGATAAAAGAAATAACTAAAAGCTAATATCCTAGATATGTTGCAACCTACCCAATTTGAATCTAAAAAACCAACAATTGTGAAGTCTTCATTTTCAAATATTCCAATCTAAAGTTTTGTGTTCCTTGAAAATATCTTAAAATTTGCTTTGCAACAAACCAATGACTATGCATTAGATGAGTCATGAATTGAGACAAGATTCCAATTGCATAAGATATTTATTAATGAGTAGTAGTCAAGTAAATCAAATATCTTACATAGAGTTACATTGATTACTTTACTATCTAGTTCTTTAGTCAACTTAGGTCTTGTCTCCATTGGTGTCGATGAAGCTTTATAATCTAGCATCTAAACCATGTGAGAATTTCTTTGGTGTGCTTCATTTAAGAGTACTATTGTTCTACGGGTTTGATGCACTTCAATTCTAAGAAATTAATGAAGCAATTTAAGATCAAACATTTCATAATTGGTCTTCATATCTTTTTTCACTTCGTTGATTAACAATTGATAATTTATAGTGGAGAATTGGGAACATACAACACAATGAAGAGTCATTGTGATTAAAAATCTTAATGTACAAATTTAGAATAATATCAAATTTTTGAAATCCCCTTTGAAGAAAGTGTACTTATTAATTTTTGAATACCAAGCTTGTGGAGCTTATGTCAAACCATATAATGCCTTTTTTCAAGTGACATACCATATGTTCCTTTCCTTTTTTGATAATACTCAAAAGTTGTCACAAATACCTCCTTTATCAAATCTCCATTTAGGAATGCACTTTTAACACACATTCGGTGGATATTCCAATTGTGTTGAAAAGCAAGTGCTATCACCATTCTAACTAGGATCATCTTTGCAATTAGAGTAGAGGTTTCCTTGTAATATTGTCTTGTTCTTGTCAATTTAGCCAACATATTAAAACTTGGTTTTGAACATCCAATTGGTGGATTTTCCAACTATATTGGAAAGAAAGTGCTATCACATTCTAACTAGGATCATCTTTGCAATTAGAGCAAAGGTTTCCTTGTAATCTTGTTTTGTGCTTGTCAATTGAGCCATCAAATTTAAACTTGATTTTGAACACCCATTTACAATCAGTGGCTCCTCTACTAGAAAGTAAAGGTACCAACTCCCATGTTTGGTATTGACAAATTGAACCATCTCTTGGTTCACAACACTTTGTCAAATTTCTTCTTTTACCAATTCCTTTAAAGTGTTTGGTTCATGAGCACTTAGATTAGTTGTCATCAATGCATAATTGACCTCATAGTCCTACAATTTGAGGGGCATTCTCCTTGCTCTTCCTAATCTCCTTAGAGTAAAATTGGATTGTGGAGTGGATAATGAGCTTGAATTTGGCTCATCAATACTTTCTATTTCTTTTGCTAATTCAATAGTGTTTTTAGTTTTGGGTCAACCTTTTTGGATGAGTATGGTGGTGTATCATTACTATCTTTCTCTTTTATCAATAAGGTTGTATTTTCCATAGTGTGTTGAATTATGTGATGAATTATCAAGATTCACTTGTGTAGTTTTTAGGTCAAACTCATCGACTCATGAAATATGGATCAATGAGTTTGACTAAAAACTATGTAGTTAAATCTTGATAACACATCACATAATCCTTTTCTTCTAGTGAATCAACATGGAAAACACTTGGAAGGTCACCCTCTTCCTAAAAATGGCATCTTATTCACCTTGAGGTCATATAATTAGTAGGCTTTACTAAAGTCATCATACCCAATAAGATGTACCTCTCACTCTTATCATTGAACTTCTTTCTCTTGTCTTTTGGAATTTGTCTATATGCAATACTCCTAAAGATTCACAAATGCCTAATTGATGGTCTCCTCCTAAAGATTCACAAATGCCTAATTGATGGTCTCCTAGTTGACCATGCTTCTTCTAGAGAGAAGTTTTCCAAGCTTTTAGTCTAACTCTAATTGATCAAATAAGCTATTATATGAATTCCTTCTCCCTATTAAGTATCTCCAAGAGTATATGCCTTGAGCATTGATTTAAGTTTCTCTTGAAGTGTCTTCTTAATTCTTTTAGCTACCCCATTTTTCTATAGAATATATGGTGCTGAGAGTTGCCCCTTTATTCCCTTTTGCTTGCAAAAATTGACAATTTTGTTTGAGATGTACTCCCACAGTTATTTGATCTTAGCATCTCATTTTTTTATCACTTCCATTCTTGAATTCCTATTTAAAATCCTTAAAAACATCAAATGTTATAGACTTATTTTTCAAAAATTAAACCTATACCTTTCGAGTGAAGTCATCAATGAATTTCATTAAATACTAAGATTTCCTTGTGGAAATTTTCTCCGTTGGTCTACAAAGATTAGAATGATTTGACTTAAAATTCTTGGAGCCTCTCTAGGATTTTCCAAAATCAAACATTTCTCTATGTTGTTTCCCCACAATATATAGACTTCACATGAGCACTTCTCTATAGTGATAGGTGGGAGACCATATACTATATTTTGATTAAACATTTCCTTTAGCAACTCGAGATTATGATGGCCAAGCCTTTTGTTCCATGACTAATTCCTTGAAGCAATGCTTGAAACTCAAGATTTAGAGGAGTTTTTCCTCAAGTACAATAGTTCTTTCATATATCCATCACATACTAAAATCATCAAACACCTTACAAGTTCCCTATTAGAAAATGAGCTCCATGTTTTTTGAAATGATCTAGCTAAATGAGAAGATTTTTCTTTATTACTAGAATAGGTAAAACATTATCAATACTTGTTTTACATTAAGTTGGAATATACAAAGGATCTTTACCAAATTCTTCAAAATATAGTTGTGAATCATCTCCCAATGTAACATCTCTTGAATTCTCAACATGTCAATATCACCAATCATGTGCTAAGTAGCACTTGAATTGATGATCT
>VDFB02261118.1:0-39788 GCA_007258455.2 Sequoia sempervirens | reverse complement strand
TATATGACAAGGTTTTTCAAATGGTTGATCTAGGCTTTTCAAGGCAATTGATATGATTTTAAATTTTTAAAAATATAGTAAGAAATTGAGAAGTAATAGCTACAACTAGGGATAAAGCATACATATGTGAAAAAGAGCAATCTAAAAATGACTTAGGTGCCCATGATTAGATAGATAGATATATGACCTTTGTTTGAAATCTATTGGAATTTTAGAAAGATCAAGTTATGTAGAGGAAAATAAATATCAATTATAATTATTGATTAAAAGGAAAATTATAGATGAAGATAAATTAATTTAATGGTTGTTTGATTTGATTAATTTCTAGTGTTGATTGATTGAAACATGAATCAATTTGTTAGTATAATTTGAATAGTAGGTAAAGCTATATGCCTTTCCATTTAACCATTTAGTAATTTTGATGCACATGACCTTTTATTTCTACAAATTAACATTCAGTTTAGATGCTATAATCCTACATAATTCCACTTTCTTACATTAACACTTATTTCATTTGAGCACCACAACAACATCACAAACTGATAATTGTAAAACTTCATAAATTCCCCAACCTTTCAACTTTTATTCTGATACATTGATTTACACATTTCTACAATATAAAGTAATACACACATATACATTTTCTTAGAAAAAACACAACTGATGGAAATAAAGGTAAAAGAAAAATTTAAATATTTTCGTTTATGTTTAAAATTAATAAATTTATATATCTCTAACTCTAACTTCACCTAAATATTTTAAAAATAAATTTATTTTAATTTAAATTCAACCTTTCATACACATGCACATAAATCCATGAAAGAGGTAAAACTATTGAAGTAAACATTATCCTTGAAGGGAGGATGTATTTCCTCAAGAAATATAGATAGTAGTTTATTGTCATCTAGTTGATGCTTTATTTTACCACATAAAAATTGGAATTGAATGACAATGTGATTGATATGCACATTATATGCTTGAACACATTCAATCAAACTAGTTATAGTTGTTTTCAAGACCATATTCATCAAAAGTGTTGTAAGAAAGTTTTGGCTAGCTCATCAAAATAGTGGATAAAACCAAGAATTAAGGAGTAGAACCACTAAATGTGTTGATCCTATAGGGTTCATGTAGATAATTTAGCTAAGACTTTATCTTTGAATGTGAACTCTAGATGTGCCACAGTAAATTCTTGCAAGTGAATGTTGGGATCACCTTTTAAAATAATATGTTAAAAATAGGTGCCACAAAACTAACAAACAAATGATATTTATAACTTTAAATGCAAGAGGTGTGCAATGTGAGGATTATATGTAATAGAGCCATAACTAGTAGGTAAAGTATCCACTTCTTCTTAAGTTAACTAAATTTTGTTACTAGATATCTAATGTACAATTGAGAACATTAGTGGTATGAGCAGTGTAGGATACAATGGAGGATGTGCAAGGAGGGTGAGAGATAAGAGTTGATGATATGGGAGTGGAAGACATATCTTGATTATAAGGTGATTTTATTAGAGTATGAGGAGTGGTATGGGAAATATATGTGTAGAATATATAACATTGTTAGACACATGGGAATGGTGAGAAACAAGTGGGATATTGGTGGATGAAATATTGGTGGTAATTCTAGAAGTAAGAATGGAAGAGAAAGGAGTTGCACTAGGAGTGATAAAAATGGGTAGCAAAGAGCATGGAAGTGGTAATTATCCGAGTTGCACTAGGATTTAAAGAGGATGAAGGGTGGTGTATGGGGAAGAGGATACATCATTATCATAAGACATGAGAGTGCCAATATTATGAACAATCCATACTATCAGGGGCACCAACTAATGTATTATATAAAGTAGTAGACAATTGTTGAGGATATTTAGCATGAAGAAGTACATCCATAAGTTAGTATATTGTAAGGGAAATATCTTTATTAGTAATTTATTTTTTATTATTTTAGTTTTGATATTCTTCATATCCCTTGAAATAGTTCATAGTTTGAGCATTGTTAGTATTCATATTAGATTGGGAGTTATTATCGTTTGAATGGCTAGTCACATTATGATTGAGACAAACACTCCTTCATAAAGGAAGAATAGCGATTTGAGTAGCTTGTGGGATGAATAAACCATAAAGTGTTATGATAAACACACACACAAAGAGATTATAAATCTTAGCAAAATAAAACATAATGAAAAAATAGAACACAAAACTCTAAGGATGGAAATCCTAAGGGAGTGTAAGTGCAAAGGGGTTCACCAAAATGAAAAGAAAAAAATTCCACCTAAATGAGAGAAGGAATATAATCTCTTTTATATAAATCTACGCATTAGCCCACAATACTGTATCCCACTTTCTAGTCAAAGTAGGACATTGAAATCAACATTTTTCACCAAATTTTCACTTTATGAAGCCTATAGCAACTAAATAATTAATAATTTGGAGATGATGTGAACTAGTGATTTGTGAGGAATTGTGTAAATTCTAAATATATATTTTAAAAAAATTAAATTAACTTGTGAATTTTCTTACATAATTTTAATAAATTATTTTTAATAGTAAACAACATTTTTAAAAAGTGACGTTTATGTTGTAAGATGTAATTTTTTTATTTGAAAGGATACAATTATATTTTTTTAAATATAGATTTGTAACATCAATATCTAGTGCATGAATATGTTTTCACAATTTTTATTGCATATTTTTTTAATTAGTTTTTTAAGTCAAAATAATTGTAATTTGGACATAGGTGTATGTTGTAACGCATAACTCATTTTGTATGTATTGAATTTTTTTGTTGAAACAAGGACATCAATACTTAGTGCACACATATTTTTTTAAAATAATTCTCTATTTTTTAATTTTTTTTTCAAGTGTGTGAAACAAATATCTTGATGTTTGGTGAAAAACCTACATTCACAAGAAATAAAAGATAAATATAATAATAAATTTTAAAATATTCAAAATTATACTTTTTGGAAATATTATAATAAGGGCTACATACTTACAAAACATGATTTTTAAATGACTTTATTTGATCCCTCAAAATGTAAAGAAAAATTGGTTTTTTGTCAACATTTTGATAGTGTGAAGGAGACTCTATTGTGGGTATGATTTAAGAATAGAGGGGTTCCATCTGAGGGGTTTGATCTAAGGGGTTCTTATCTAACCCGAGCTTCAATTAAAACCCTTTAGATGGAACCCCTCAAGTCTTAAATCAACATTTTTTTCTAAAAAATATGTAATTTCAGGCAAAAATTAGGATGTCCCAAGTTTGGGACCCATTATTGTGGGATGACCCTATAGTAAAAATGAATTCTACGAGCATACCTTATATCAAATACATGGATCAATGCAATGAATGTGAATGAAGTAAATGCTTTAGAAATTGAATAAAATGACAAACATAATTAGCTAGAAAAGTATGACAAATAATAGAATGTGATTTATAAATAGTATAAAAATGTTAGTGAAGATCATATGAATACCCTATAATTAGTGAATTCTTTATCTCTTTCTTTGGTTCACATTTGTGACTACAACATACTTCATCTCACAAGTGTGGATTTGACTTTTCTAATAGATTTGATGCTAAACTTTCAAAATGTCACTTTTATCTTGTCTTGATGTTCTTAATTTGTTCTTGAATAAAACTTGTTTGGGCATTTGATGGTTTGCACGCGGCAACGATAATTCATCCCCTTGTGCCAAATTATGTAATGATGTTGATTTAGTTGCTAGATAAACAAGATGACATCACTCTTAAGCATGTAAGATGCCTTAGATACTTGTGCAATGTAGATTCTTTGATAAATGCAATGGATAATGCATGCAAGTAATAAATCATAGCTTTAGATGCAAGAGATCTTGAAATGTTGATGATTTAATGCTATAAAATGAACTATGGCCAACTCTTTAAATACAAAACCAAGGGTCAAATTAAATGATTTCATGGTGATTCACAAAAGGGATAAAGTTGGTTTCATATTTGAATTTAACTTTTAGTATTCAAGGTGTCATTTCCATGGATGCAAAAGTGATGTTGATCGCTTCCACAACTATAGATATGGAGAGGGAGGGGAAATGGGTAAATTGAAGGTCAAGATCCATCCCTCAAAAAAAGTGTAAATAAGAATAAATAAGATTTGGGTTAAAAATACCATTATTTACACATTTTTATTATATAAAGATTACTCTAATAAAAAAAATCTAAAACATAAAATACACAAATATACAATCTTCACAATTGTAATGATCTAATAAATAATTAATATAGATATTTTAAATACATCTATTTAAAAAATATTAAAAAATATTAACATTGAACTATATTATTTATTTAAAAATTACTTTATTTTACTTTAAACATATTTAAAAATTATTTTATTTTTATTTAAAAACTTTTTAATTCTATTTAAAAATTGTTTATTTTATTCAATATTTATTTGAAAATTATTTTATAATTTTTTAAATTTTATTCAATATTTATATAAAAATTATTTTATAATTTTTCTAAATATTCCTAGCCCTTATATTTTAGTTTTTATTTACATATTCAAATATAATACTATATATCTTATTATTATAGAACTGATCTTGACATAATAATGTATAATCTGATAGAACAACTACGAATTAATGATCCTAAATTTCCATGACTGAAATTTGAGTAAAAAAGAAAAAGAAATTTTCAAATTTTCAAATTTTCAATTAAAAAAAGAAGGCAAATATAGTAGAGATATTAATGTAAGCACAATAGTCTCGTGGTTCCTCTCAAGTCCCAAGTTTGATGGCGTGGGCAAGTCACATGTATCTCGAAAGGTAAGCGTGGATAATGGCTTTGGACACGTGTAATGTGGTGCCATACATTATCGTGTCTTTATCATTTCATTCATTTCGTTTTAAAATAGAGTTCTAAGAAATACAGAAATTCGAATATCATTGAAAAAGAATATTAAGTGATAAATTGATATAATTTAATAATTAATTTGGATTAATTAGTTGAGGTAATAATTGAAAAATATTAAGTATGATTTGAAATAATAATTAAAAAAGATCAAGATTTTTTTTTTTTTTTTTGATATTTTGTGGTCAAAGAGTATTTTTCAATGATTTTAAATTATGTTTTAATATTAAATTTGATTTTGTGACGTTTTAATAAGTTGTAAATTGTTTTTTTTTGTTTTTTTTTAGATTGAATTTTGTAAGTATAATTAATCTTTTTATATAGAGAAGCAATCTATTTTTGTGAAATTGATCTTTTGTGAGAATAAATGATCTACAAAGTTTTAGTTGTCTAAGATTTATTTGTCTTTTTTTCTAAAATTCAACATATAAATTAATCGATCTTGATGAACATATTTGAGTAGTTTATTGGGCAAGGGTCATCTACTTTGGTCAAACCTCTAGCATATAATGTAAGAGTTCTAGCACAAGGTTTAAAGAAAAGAAGTAGTTGAAATTGGGGATATTGCCTACTATTATTTAGGGTTCCAAAGATCTCTAAATAAGAAAAATACATGAGAGACATGTATCTACATATAGACACATAAGGACTATGATGGATGAAGTTTATATTTTCAACATTAGCAACCATGCAAAGTGCCTAATTCATTGCTAAAGTGTGTAGGTGTTGATGCATTGATAATGTTATAACACTCCTTGAATGACAACATGATTGGAGGTGGACTCCCTAAAAGTGAATTAGGGTTTTCCTTTTATATAACACCTTGGTATGCAATTTGAAATGTTCCACACTCAAGTTAGCATGTAATGACTGGTTAAGAAGGGCTCAACTTGGGCTTACTTTAAAATTACAAGGATGAATTCACATACACATATTTGAACAAGGTTCATTTATGTGCTCATAGAATAGACCTAAATAAGTAAATAGATAAAATGAAGATCATGTCAATCCCAAAGAATGTGTGTATTTGGAATTAAAATAGGTTTAGGTAATTTGTCATCTCTTGTATAAAAACACATCACTTGTATACTATTCATTACATAAAAAATAACGTGGTCAAAATGAGTTCAACATGAATAGCATAAGTGTAGGGTATACAATTTTTATAATTACAATTAATAACATACTTTTTAATGTTATTTAATGTTTGAGTACCTTCATGAGGTGATTGACACATGATGTTCAAACATTTGGATAATTTGAATATATATATAAGGGAAAGAGAGAGAAGAGCATTCAAAGTGTAGAGACACAATTTGTGTAAGAAACAAGAAGCCCTTATATTGTGTTTGAAAGATGCAACTAACCATATGGAGGTAGACCCAAGAAACCTCTAAAGCCAAAGAACCATCCACATGCATATGCTCAAGAAAGAAGATTCACCAATGAAAAATATAGTGAACACTAGAGATCAAGGAGTGATTTTTAGTTCTCCTAAAGACTACATTTTTAACAATTCATTATATAATATTGTGAGATAAAAGTAACCATGAGTACAAATTGTTCAATAAGAGTTCTAACACATGACAACTAAATGAGTCACCATGTGATTCAATATGTGAGAAGACTAAGTAAACAACAACTTACTAAATATAAAAAATGGTCTCAACAAGATGACATGTAAAAATACACCTAAACAAACTAATTCTATCTATACATAATAAATTAATATAAAAAAAAATGTGTTTAGTACTCTTAACAATTTATTTATATGCTAATTTTTATTACATTTAATTTATATTATTAAATAATTAATTTATTAATAATTATTTTGAATTCATAATGATTATGACTTAAATAGTTACACCTCTTTGAAATTATCAATGTGATTTTATCCATCTATTTTTATTTCAAAAAATCTTAAAAAATAATAGAGAGGGTTCATCCGATGTAGGTTTCGAGATTGATTATCTTCGTCTAGGTTTCCCTGGGTATAGACCTGATCAAGCCAGATCTGCACCCTGAGTAATTAGGAAAAATTTGCCCTATCAAAAACCTAAGCTATGAATTGCTAAACTACCCTACGATTCTCTTCAATAAAAAAAATTAAAAAAACAAAACAAAATATTAAAACCCCTCTCATCTACTAATACTGAAACCCTAATACCATCGCCTAAGAAAAAAAAAAATCACACCTAGAACTTTCCGCCCTAAACTTACTATTGTTTCCATGGAAAGAGATGTAATTGGATCCGAATAATTTATTTTAGTTTTTACTGCGCACTTGATTCCGTAAACCCTAATACCATCGCCTATGCAAACCTAAGAAAAAAAAATCACCCTACCTAGAATTTTCCGCCCTAAACTTACTATTGTTTCCACGAGAAGAAGTATGGTTGGATCTGAATAATGTTCTTTTATTTTTAATGCGCACTTGATTCCTTTTAATTATCCAGTTTGAAATGCAATGTGAATTCTAAGGAATCTACGTAGTTTTCATGCGTTCATAAGAGTATCCTTTTTCTTTAAAGTGGGTGTGGATGACATCACTCCGACATAATTCAGACAGCATCCATTGAAAACATTTGTTTGCACAACAATTTAATTATTATCTTTAGATTCCACGTAGTATTTGCTCTCATAAATTTCATTATAATCGATCAATCATTCATTTGGCGTACATGCTTGACTTCACCACTAGATATTTTTTGGGGGGAATCCTGAAAAAATACCAAAAAGCAAGAGTTTGTGATACGAAGGAAGCGAGGCATTTTACCAAGAATTTATTTATATTTTTCTTCAAAGGCCTTGATGGGGAAGTCTTTGGAACTCGTAAAAATAGTCTGCGTTATTTAGTCGGTGTGGTCAAAGGTATAAACAAAATTGCAAATGCAATGATTAACTTGATTCCTTGAGAACAACTGCTGGGGCAGCTGAGGGTGGTAGGCTATTAGGTTAGAATTTGGAGCCCATCCTTGTCACGTGTAAGGCAGGTCCTTGCCACGTATGTCAGAGAGAGTGAACGGAACAAGTTAAATAGATGGCGTTAGGTAAGCCTAGTAAGACTTAAGTGTTATAAAGGAAATTTATGATGTCTTGTATACGCTGCCTCGTGAAAAGGCCTAGTCAGCCGTCCAAAGGAATTTGGACGGGCTTCATTTATTTCTCATACTATATTTAACACATGACAGTTAAATAAGTGGAAATGGGGGAAAACCTAGGTACGGCATGTCTGAGTGTCGCGACAGGAGGACCACAAACTTCGAATACAAACTCAATATCAAAGCAAATGGGGACACTAGAATGCATTGTGGGTAACAATAAAATGGCAAGTAAGTCTCAAGTGCAACTGAATGACCTCTTGAATCTTCTAGGTCAAGAGGGTCTAAGATTTTCAAGCTCTCACACCCCTCAACGGTCGAACGGGTGGACCACTTTTCAAGACGGGGGTTTAGCGAACCTGTTGGCACCTTTGCTAACGAGATCGCCTTTGTCAAGCATACTGAACCTTATAAATGCAGAAGAAAGGCTGATCTTTGTAAATGCAAAACAATACAATGGGATTCTAAGGCGGAGGTTGGCTCAAAAACGGAAACTGAAACAAAACCAAAAGAAAAAATTTACTTTGATTCTACCAAAAGCTGGTAACAACAAGGCAGACATATCTAGTGTGTTACCCCAGAAAGAAGAGCAAACAATCCTAGCAGAGCACAAAAGCAGTGGGAAGTTAATAGGTGACATAGGGAACCTCAAGCCAAACATGGACAAGCTGGATGAGGGCATGGTCAATACAAAAGAGTTCACTGCAAACAAGAATGTTGCTGAAAATGCATCTCAAGAACTCTACAGCCCTACGTCCTCACCCTTATTATGGTCATCAGGGTTATACGTAGAAGAACTCATGAGAATGAAAAGTAGGCTCGATGTTCTAGAAACAAAGGGGATATACGAAGACAACAGGTTTAAAATAGTCACCGAGGCAAATTACAGGTTGGAAAAGGACAATAAAATGCTGCAAGAACAAATATCAAATCTGCAAGTGAACATGGAGAGGGGACAGCAAGAATTGGTCACTCTAAAACAAGAGTTAGCCCAATTAAAAACAACAAAAAGCGATAAATCAGTAATTGAGGGAGGAGAAAACATAAGGGAACTAAAGGTGATTCAATCAACATTAGCAGACTTGGAGACAAAAGAGAATCAGTTAAGGGATCAGATAGAAGAAGCCAAATCATGGTCACAAGTGGTGAATAGTTCATCAAATGAGCAGAAAGGAATCATTGAAAAACAAGTTAAAAGGCAGCTAAGGGAAGAAAAAGATAAACAAAGCAAGGCTGCAAACATAATTATTAAAGGTTTGAGAGACTATGGAGAGACGGAGAGAACTGACATTCTAACAAGGAATTTCCTAAACGATAAGTTGAAGTGGACAGGACATATTCAGCAAGCTAATAGAATCGGAAAAAAGGTAGATGGAGGAAAAGATAGACATGTAAGAGTCATCTTGAGAAATATTGAAGACAAAAATAAGATTCTAAAAAACAGAGGGCTACTTAGAGGCACACATATTTATCTAGATGAAGATTTGACCTTTGAGCAGCAAGAAGAACAAAGGAAAGAATGGGAGAAAGTGAAAACAGCAAGAAATGAAGGTAAATGGGCTTGGTTGAAGAATGGGAAAGCTCAAATTAGTGATCGGTTCTCAAACAAGAAATAGGAATTAGTGGCCCCACAGGAATATATGCATGTTGTAAGTTGGAATTGTAGAGGATATCCATGGAGAAGAGGACCTGGATTGGGGCCCATAGCGGAAGGAAAGGATATTATCATTCTTACAGAAACACATGAACATGATGGCTGCAAAGTACCAGATTTCGAAGGGTATAAAAAAGTGTCAGTTTGGAATGAAGGTAACGAAATAGGCAAAGGCAATGGAGGGGTTACAGTGCTAATAGATGAAAAGTGGCAGGGAATTGTTAAATTGGCAAAAGAAGACACAAATAAACAGTACATATGGCTGCAAATAACAGAAAATGGAGTAACTTTTAGTCTAGCCGCTTGCTACTTTGCTCCAAAAAATTCAAAGTTTTATAAGAAACGAAATTTAGACAACGAAGACCCGTATGCATCACTAAAAAAAGATATCTCTATTTTTAGCACACTTGGAGATGTGGTTTTAATGGGTGACTTTAATGCAAGGACAGCTAATAACCAATCTCTTCAGTTGAGCAATGAAACCAAAGGGGAGAACAATCCTTTGTGGTTAGAGGAAGGAGGTGGTCTCCATTGGGAAAGATCATCTCAGGATGGTAATGGCACTATCAACGCATTTGGGACAGAATTATTGGGGCTTTGTAGTCTATTTGGCATGGTTATATGCAATGGTATGAAGGATTGGCCGAGGTCTGGAGGTATTACTTGCAAAACATATAATGGTCAGAGTGTGGTGGACTACGTGGTTTGCTCCCAGAGTTTTAGTTCTAGACTGTTGGAATTTGATATTGAAGACTGCCCTATCGGGATGAAATCTGATCACTTACCTCTTCGGGTCAAACTACGCATTTCACCAATCAGCCAACACAACAAACAGGTTATGCACACACAAAAAAAGGCCCTTCCTAAGGGGAAAATCCTCATAAATCAGGAAAATAGAGAATTATTCAATGCTGCTCTTAAGCAACATTTCCATGATCTGGAAAATAATGTGGAGTCTAAAGCAGCAAAAAAGGTTGATGTCCTTCACAATAATTTGCTGATCCCGATAATACACAAGGCATTAAATGCGTGCAAAAGGTCTCATCCCAAGATGGGGACAGCAAACACTTTTCCGGCAAATCCGTGGTATGATGAAGAATGTAAGGCAGCCAAGAGATCGCTAATGAAGAGAGGTAGGGGCAAAGAGCTTAAGAAAAAATATGAAAAGTTAGTGCAGTCCAAAAAAATAGAGTATGTAAACGAAAGAAGGAAGGAACTAATCACTCTTGGGAAACATAATCCTAAAGGCTTTTGGAGGGAATTGCAACAAAAGAAAAAGGTGGTGGAAAACAATATTACAGATGCCCAATGGTTAGAATATGCTAGACTTCTTTACGAGCGGGCCCACGAGAAAGACTACCCTCCTGTCATTAACACACCAGCGGAATTATTCAATGTGGATGATATTAAACAAGGAATAAAGAACTTAGCAAGTGGCAAAGCACAAGACATAGATGGGCTACAGTCTGAATTTTTAAAATGGGGGACTGAAATTCTTGCCCCTCACATAAAAAGAATTTTCAACAATGTCAATCGGGAAGGTTTTCCTATGGAGTGGACTACCAGTGTGGTCATCCCTTTATTTAAAAGTGGTGATATCAATAACCCATCTAACTATCGCACAATTATGGTCAACTCTATCTTTGGCAAGCTATTTGGGAGCATGATTGAACGTAGGATCAGCAAATGGGCAGAAAATGAGGGCAAAAGAGCAAAGGGACAGGCAGGTTTCAGATCCAAGCACTCTACCATCGATCACTGCATCACCCTTAGACACTTGATTGAGAAAATTTGGGATAACCAGGGTGAGGAAGCTTATTGTTGCTTTGTAGACTTTAAGAAAGCTTTCGACACAGTGCCTAGAGACAAATTATGGTCTCGGATGGAAGAATTAGGCATTCCAAATGCATATAGAGCAGCTGTTCATAGGCTGTATGAGAAGGTCAGTGCTAAAATCAGAACAAGTGAAGGTATGTCAGAATGTTTTGACAGTGACATTGGAGTTAAACAGGGCTGCCCTCTATCCCCTACGCTTTTTGGGCTATACATTGATAAGTTGGAAGCGTGGTTAAGCAAGGAAGGCGGGGATGGTATCCATTTGGCAGGTTATGTAGTAAAATTACTTCTATATGCTGACGATCTTATCCTAATCTCAAAAACAGCTCATGGGTTAAGAGAACATCTAAAAGCCCTAGAACACTTTTGTCAGGAAGTTGGGATGCAAGTGAACACATCCAAGACCAAAATCATGATTTATTCATTGAATAGAAAAATTAAACAGCATACCTTTCTTTTTGAAGGCAGCCCACTTGATATAGTGAAAGAATACAAATATCTTGGGATTGACTTCCATTATAAGCTCAGTTGGGAAACCTGTAGAACGAAAAGGATACAGGGAGGTTGGAAAGCCTATTATTTGCTCCAAAATAGGTGTAGAAAAGCTGAACTTTGGGATTGGAAAACCAAGAAAACCCTTTTTGGTTTACTTGTCACGCCGGTTGTGCTTTATGGGTGCGAAGTGTGGGGAAGCAACACATCAAAGTGCAGTTGGAGACAGATAGAAAGAATCCAGAAACACCTAATAACAAATAATCTCAAAGTTAAAGCTACTGTTCCTTATGAAATCCTGCTAGCTGAGGCGGGAGCTTTTCCTTTGGAAGCTTCAGCGATAACCCGGTTGTTAAGTTATCTAAAAAAGGTTGAAAACATGGATAACCACCGGTGGCCCAAAACGGTTATGGAGGAGATTCTAGTCCGAAGAAAGAAAACATGGATGAAACAGAACATCAAGTGGCTGAACAAGTGGAACATCAAATTACATGAGTGTCCTGACACCAACAGTGAAATAAAAATCTATGTGAAGGAAAAATTCAGGACTGCCATGTGGTCAAATCAGATCGGACGAAAAAAAGCATATTACATCAAAGAGTTTAACCCAGCTAAGGAACATGGTGAAAAACCATATTTAGGTGCAACTATTAAAGGGAAAGCGAGGCTATTAATTGCTCAATTGAGAACGGGGTCCCACCATCTTAGATGTGAGACTGGTAGGTGGAAGACTCCTAAGGAAACTTGGGAAGAAAGAACGTGCTTATTTTGTAATAAGGGAGTGGTGGAAACGGAGTGGCACTTCGTCATGGAATGCACAGCGTACGAAAATATCCGTAATCAGTACTCAAGTATTTCAGATGTGGGCAATATGCAGCAGTTATTTGAGGAGGATAAGATAAATCAGACGGCTAGCCTCCTAGTCAAAATTAATAGCAGGAGATCTGATCTGGAGAAGAGTCTGGAGACAAACTAAGTTGTTGAGTGTCTCGGTCCCATAGGCTGTTTAGTCTCGTGGACGTCATTAAAATCTTTCATTCTTCATTCATTCATTCATAGTGGGGTCCGCGACCGACTTTAGCCACCAACCGCAAAATAACTAGATAAGTACTAAACTGCATTCTCTTTCTTGAGAACTGCGTTGGTGTGGACTAAATTTGATGGCCACGAAATATAAAACTTCTTAAGCAATTTTAATTTTTCTTGATTAGTGATTTTTTTTTGGAAAATTAATATTTGTAACAAAAAGGGTTTGGAAAGAAGTATTGTCAAAAAATTTATAGAAGAATGAATTTATGGTATTTATTTTAAGTAATTTTTTTTAAAGTAAGGGTGAAAAGTTTGCTAGTGGTCTTAGTTACATTTTTAGGGATAATGAGGGCATGCCAAATCAATTGAAGATCTTTAAAGATGTATTCTTCATAATCATCTAAAGATTGTTTATATAAAGTATGCATTTTTAAGGAACAATGATCCAATTAGAGATCTTTAGAGATTTATTCTCCATAATCACCCAATGATTCAATTGGAGATCTCTAAAGACCTGTTCTTCATAATCACCTAATAGTTGTTTACATAAGTGTGAGTTTTTTTAGCTTTTCCCACCTCATCCTTCATACACTGGAAACAACCTACAAGCTTCTACACACCTGCACCCCCATCTCCTTGCTATAACTTTTAACAAGAAGAAAATCCTCCTATGATGAAAGAACACAACTACTTATCTATTCTCTCACCAATGCATCTTATACTCAAATTGCAAAAAAATTCACAAAAGTCCATATAATGGTGCTCTAATCCTCATCATCACATTGTTATTGAGGCTAAAACATCCTTGACCATTCCCAACATCTTTACATCCGAATGCAATTTTTTTTGCCTTGGTCTTCTATCAAAAGTTGCCCCAATGCAAGGAGAGTATCACATCGTTCTCCCTTGCTTCATGATTTTGATGTTGAAACCTACACACAACAAGACAAACAATGGAATGTTGTATTCCAAAATGCTTCCTTGCCCACAATAAATCCAAAATATCAAGCTTGATAATTGTAGTGTGCTTAGATCATTCCAAGAATCCAAGTTAGGGCTACATGCCAAACACTGGTCATAGCTTGTTATTATCATATAAGCAATGACCTATGCCATTGCCATTAATAATTAATCAATGGTTTCTAAATCAAAAGGCTAGGGGTAGTGTGTGAAAGTCAAAGGAAATAAAAAAGCAATAACAGTCTTCTCTAAGTACATTTATACATTGCACATATCCCTATCACATGGTAGGGAAACACTCCAAGAGCTTAATAATCACTTAGCCATTCAAACTCAAGTTAATTTTTGTAAAGAAATAAAATTGAAAAACTCCTTAATTATCATTGTTCTTCCTTGCTCCATGATTCTACTATTGAAACCCACACAAAACAAAATAAAACTTAGATTCTAAAATACTTTCCTACCCACAATAATCTAAAATGCCCATGCTAATAACCATAATGCACTTTGATCAATTGAATGAGCCTAGAATAAGGCTAGATATCAAACACATATGTAAGCTTATTATGACTAGATAGGAAATAGCCTATACTATTAATTTTTAACTAATGGTAGCTAGATTAAAAGGTTAGGGCTCTAGCACCTAGTAGAGAAACACTCCCTAACCTAGGAGAATATGAGTCCAAGAGCTTAATATTCTCCCAATCATTCAAATTTGAGCTAATTTTTTGAAAGAAACATGATTGACATTTTTCTTCATTCACTAACATATTCACCATGTAGCTATACCTAGTAATAATGGGCAAACTTAATATTTTTATAGAGTCCACCTTTCTCTAAAATTTCATCTAAAATACTTCTAAGCTTCTAATCTCTCAACAAATTTTTGACACACCCTTGTATATCACTTGGAAGTCACCCTCAACTTTTAGAAGTTTGCAATCATGGTGACCACCATTTTAAGGCCTTTAAGCAATGTCAATGCTTTTGCCTTATTATTAGACTTCACACCAAGGTAAGAGGACCAATATTTCAAGTAAATATTTGGGTGATCTATGCTGAGCTTGGGAGAGGTATAAAGGATAATCTACACCTTACCTAATTATAACCACTCAATTAGAGTAATAAATTGTGGAATGTGCAATAGAATATTAAAACACAAGATCTAAAAAACTATTACACATTCAAATGGGACGATATCAACAAATAAGCTACTTCTATTTAATAGTAGAATATGATATAATACATGTGTATAAAGAGTAATAAGGTTGAGAATGAGGACTATATGTTTAAGGAACACATGGTAAATCCTTTCTAATTTTCTTAAAATATGTTCATACCAAATACACAAAGCATGATATTATGCTTCAATGGTCTCTACATGCCTATACAAGATGTACAAAAGAGGTCTATGTAGATGAAATCTAACTAATATGACAAGTAGGTGCCAAATTTATGCTAACATATGCTTTCAAGCATATGGTTTTGTGGCATGTGTGGATAGGATGCTGCCAAGTGTCAAACCCAAACAATGTCATTTCATGTGGCATTGGTGTGACTAGGTGTCAAGTATGTATAGTGCCAAATTTTTGAAATGATTTACACTCAATTTAGCATGTAACGATTAGTTAAGAAGGGCCCAAATTCAACCTAATTTGAAATTTAAATTTAAAAGCTCAAGGATTAACTTGAGCTCACATATTTAAACTAGGTTCATTTACGTGTTTGATGAGAAAAAAGTGATTAGATAAAGTGAAGATTAGGATTGGTCCCTAGGAAATGAAAGGAATAATGTCATTTCTAGTGGCACAGATGTTGTCAAGTGTCATTTTTTAAGACACTTAAATTTTTTGATGTAGGACATAATGTAGATAATTTAGTGATATCAAACTATAGCAAGAAGTGTGTAGAATCTACTCTACTTGCATGGGCACTAGTGTAACCCAAAATAGTGTTGCATGGTTTCATCTCCATCTGGAGGGGATTAATGATTCCTTGGTTGTCCTTACAAAGGACTCGATATTTATATCTCATTTGCTTTAGCAGCTTGGAACCAAATCCTTTGGTGTATTTATTAAAACTACCAAATAAGTATAACTATGAATCAAAAGAATGTAGGTAATGATAAGGGCTTACTAGGTCCTCATCTATCATTGTTTATGCATTATGTTTGTGTGTTGATTTATATTGGGTTAGATGCTTGGAATTGTGTGCATCCATATTCAAGTTGCACTAGTTTCTCCTCTCTTTTGGAGAGTTCTTATTATAGATTATGTGGCTTAAGTACATCTACCTTTGACTCAAGAAAAACCTTCTAGGATAGGACCATTAAAAAGAATGATGCACACCATGAGATCTCTAAGTTGCTCCATGATAGGATTGAATATTTTTTCCTTTGACTAGATAGTATTTTCTAACTACTAGTCTTGGTGTTGGGATGTTGGCTCTCCTTGAGTAAGTGTTTGCTATCATCTTAAGACGTTGAAAGTGATACTTCCATGTGAGATTTGTTTTTTGTATTGCTCACTTTACCCATGACTACAATTGTGAAGTTATGCACGCATCTGATATTGGTTTTGTGACAAATGATAGTTGGTGTAGCAAACTTTCAAGCTCTAATATTGATGACTCATGTTGATCCTAGGAAATGCATTATGACAATTTACAATTAATTTAGGTGATGAGAACTACTCAAAAGATAATCTACAAAAATAGTTACACATTTCGATGACACATGATTAACAAATAAGCCACTTTTATACAATTGTAGAATAGGATAAAATACATAATTGTACAAAGAATAGTGAGGCTAAGAATTAGGATTTTTATGATTAGAGGGATGATGCATCCTTTTGATTTGTATAGACTGTGTTGGTACTAAATAAACAAAGTATGTTGGTATGCTTCAATAGTCTCTATGAACTTGTACAAGATGTGTGGTACATGCATTATAGATGAAGTCCAACAAGACCAATAGCTCGACATTGTGTCTATGCTAACATGTCTCCAATGTGTATGGTCATGTGGAATTGGTGGATAAGATGTTACCAAGGATCAAACTTGAATGGTACTATCTCTTATGCTATTAGGTATTGACCACATATGGTGCTAACCATCAAACTTGTATGGAGCCACTTCTTGTGGCATGAGAGCTGCTGGGTGTTGCATGTGTACAATGGTGTTGCTTATGGAGGAACTAATGCCACACGTTGCATGCATATAGTTTGATGCTAGGTAGACTAAATTATATAACATGTATGATGTCACACAATATTGAAATGTGCATAGATACATGGTGGCACACAATGCTACATGGACTTGGGCTATGTGTTGTGCATAAAGAGTTGGTGAAGCTTGTGTAGTTGTATGAAGTAGAGCTTTGGAATGCATTTCTATGCATGAGGTCATCTTGGCATTGTGTTAGCTCTCAAAGGAATGCACAAGGAATATATTGTTGCTAATGATTGCTAGGAGGATTTAATCACAACACAAACTTCTATTGGCCTAGGATTCCTTTCAAGACTCCATTGAAATTTAACTTGACAAAACCAAGTTTATGTGGTTTCCAAGAATTTCCATTTGTATATGTTCACAATTACTCGATTAACATGTGCAATTTTTTGGGGTAAATTATGGAGTAAAGCTCATAGAAAACATAAGGGTGAGCTTGGTTCCTTAATATGATTACACTCGATCATACTTGAAGATGCACCCATGGTGAAACATAAGGTGGACTTTTGGTTCACACATTGCCATAAGTGCGATCTCTACCTCCAAGTGTTCGATGACAACTATAAGATGCCCCATTAATTAATTTTACGTCTATAATGTGAAACTCCTTATTCTCCACCACTAAAATCAAACTCATTAACATTTTATCATTTTTAAATATTAATAAATATTTATCTATAAAAATAGCAGCTATAAAACAAGTTTGATTGATCTATTATTTGCAGTATGTTTTTTCTCTAATTTTTATATGTATAAACATAAAAAAACATAAAATTTGAGTTGTAAAAGGAAAAATCAACCCTATTATGTTTCCCTCTCACTAGTAGGGTAGACCGTCAAATTTTGCGTACGTACCAAATTATCTAACTCGAAATTAACCGTCGCCAAACTAGTAGTGAATGACGGAATGCTAGAGAGTCGACAGGGACTTGAGTTCAGTTTCGCAAAAACAAAAGAAAAAAATCATTTGCTGAGAGTCCCTGCAGATAATTAAAATAGTAATAAGAAAAAGAAAACTGCTAGCGAAGCCAAAGTCGCGGTCTGTAAAGCCCGAAAAAGGGGTTTTTAAGAAGGCTGGTTTTGAGAGGAAAAAAGCCGACAGCCAGGACTGGATTCTGTTTTAAAAATAATAATTAGAAGGAATTTTGGGATTTAAAGAGCATTCTGGACTTCCATGGATTGTCCAAAGCAAATGATGCCTTCAACTGCCAATTTGCTTTTACTTAAGTAATATTATTTTTAGCTGTCCGTAAATTGCTGGCTCGAAAGGTCTCTCATGCAAATGCAATCTTCAGCACTTTACAGAGCTATGCATTTTAAACTAATGTGAAAAGGTGAAGAAGAAGAAGAATTAAAGCAATTGAATGGAGCTCTAGAGATTCGATCTGTAGATCGAGCTCTGGCTATGTTTCTTTGCGGGCCGATATGTTGGAAATACTCTTCGGCTGGAGCAAAGCCTCCAAATGGTGAGCAACTTCATTATAATTTTGGAGATTTTAGTTATTTTAGCGAGATTAGTGCTTTACTGGCTTTGTGACTTTGATTGCGGTGAACGATGTAGTTATTTTAGGGAGATTGTAGTTTTCTTTGGCATTTTCATTTTGATTTTGGTGAATGAGGCTAATTATTTTAGCCAGTCTGGAGTCTTTTTCATTTTGATTTCGATTTTGGTGGTGGCGAATGATGTTAGTCATTTCAGTGAAACTGTAATTTATTTTTTCATTCTTTTCAAATTTGATTAAATTGTTTATGATGAATGATATAACTATTTTAGCCAGGTTGCAGGTTTTTTTCTTTTAATTTTAATTCTGGCGATTGATGTAGTTATTTAGATAGAGTGTGGCGTTTTTTTTTTATGCATTTTGATTCTGATTCTGTTGAACGGTGTAGATAATTTAGTGAGATTCTAGTTTTTATTTTTTATTTTAATTTTGGTGAATGATATAGGTATTTTAGTGATACTGAAGGTTTTTAGTTGTTTTGATTTTGATTTCGATTTTGATTCCCGTAATAGTAAAAGATGTAGTTATTCAGTGAGACTGGTTTTTATTGACATTTTATTTTTGGTAAATGATGTACCTAGTTGTTAGCGGCGGGTAAGTTTTAGATTTTGATTTTGGTGAACGATATATCTATACTAGAAGGAAATTTATGTCAGGCATTTTGATTTTGATTTTGGTGAATGATGTATTTATTTTAGTGATACTGTAGTGTTTTTAAAATTTTTCATTTTGTTTCTGCTGAATGATGTAGTCATTTTAGAGATACTAGTTTTTCTTTACTTTTTGATTTTGATTCTCATGGGTTGTGAATGATGCAGCAAATCTTTGGTGAAAACCGTGATAAGCCGCGTGAAATTGCTGCGGAACAAGAGAAATATAAAGATAAAGCAGGCGAGGGAAGATATTGCTCAACTTTTAGGGAACGGCCTGCACCAAAATTGCTTCAAACGTGTAAGTAGACCTATTGCTTTCCGACTCGATCAATTAATAGCTTGGATCGATAAACTTCTGCATTTATTTCGGTCATGTCGCTGTTTTTTTAGGTTTATTAGAGCGGTTGAGTCGAATTTGGCAGAGGATGCTCTGGTTTGAGTCTCCGCAGTGATAACCACTAACAATTAAAGCACAACGGCTCCGCGTTGGCCGGACGGAGGCATTTCTGGCTTTTACGTGGCTTTGTCAGTTTTGGATAGACCAGTTCGATATCTGTTGGTCTGTGTTATTTTGTGCATTCCTGGGAGTCGAACTTTGTACGAGTTATCAAAAGTGATTTTATAACGAATTTCGATGCAAAAATTCGCTGCGCGGTTAGGGATTGCTTTGATTTCTCGTTTGGCGGGTAATGCGCTTTAGGTCGCTGCTTCGTTTCTGGAAATGAAAACCGGTAAAACACACACCATATCAGAAAAGATAATCGGTAAAACACACGCCATATCAGAAAAGATAATCTAGAAGGGAGAAATATTTTAAATCTATTTTAAGTCCTAAAAAAAATCTGAAGGTGAATAACAAAACGTTTTAATGTAATTACAAATTGCCAATGGAAAAGAAAAATATATCGGATTTAAGATCGCAATTTTTTTTCGTAGTTGCGAGCAATTAGGAGTTCATAAAAACCCTCACAAACATGTGTGGAAATAAGCACACTATTTTGGTAATTTTAAGAGTTTAGAAACTACGGGACTATTTTGAACACATCTTTGTTTTAGAGTTTAAAACGTCAGTTCTCTTAAATTATAAAATGCTAAAAGCTGGCTATTTTGAACCCATTCTTTTGTTAAATATTAAAACTTCATTCCTCGTAGAATGCAGGCATAAAAGAATGTTTGATTTATTTACAATTGATAATGGGCAAGCATATTGTCCACTGCTTTTGCTCACACGGTTAGGGATCTGGGATCTATTTGTCTCCTTACAGACCAAGTTGAAGCCTGTTAGAAACATTTGTCGGATTCAACATCCTCCTATATGCAAACAACCATTAGCTCTGTCTACAATGACATGGACCATGATATTCGTAGGGGATAATTTCCCCATCTAATAAATCGGTATGTTAACCTATATGTTGACTTGGGATCCACTTTTACTTATCACAAATGTAGGGAAATAAAACAACCCTACCTAAATATAAGATAGTTAATCTACCTAGTAAGTTAGATATAAGAGTTGGGGTCAATTAGATTAGGTATAAAACTTGGTTTCTAAGATGGGTATTTCATTACATTTGAAAATATAAATAAAATAATAGAAATGTGTTTTTTGATGTTGAAAAAGATAGATCAAAAAATTGTGATAGATGAGTGTTTCTTGATGAAATATTTGTTTGGACATTTGCATCTATGGGCTTGACCTCTTAATCTATAGTTCTAATATGATATTCGAAATCTAGATTTTTTGTGTGTTCTTGAATTTGGGGTCTTTAAAATTTCAATACCTTCAATAAAGAGTTGCTTGTGTTTGTACCCACAATTTGAAAACTCGATGGTGTTAAAAAATGTCTTTGGGACTTGCAATTCTAGACAGGATAAATCAACTTGTTCTTTCTTTGATTCTTGGTCAAGCCCTATTAATCTATTCAACAATTTAAATAAAGTTTGGGAGAAAATAATAGACAAATGCAATTGATAATGATGCAGCTGTGATGATGCTAAATACTAGAGATTTGATACTTGGTGTAATGGATGTCGAAGTGACCTAGTGCAAGAGCTAGGGTTTTGATATTTTGTTGATATGAAGGATGATGTAGTTGATGTGACTAAGCAAGAGACTACCTAGGGATTGCTAAGCGATTTTTGTGATTGAAAGATGAGAAGGGGTTGTCCTAATGATGGATTGATTTATGATTCAAATAATTTAGGGGTGATGTCGATTAGTATTTATACATGTTTGAAGAATATAATTTGAAAGTTTTGGTGTGTAAATAAATGAGTAGTAATTAGTTGGATTGAGTTAGTTTGGGCCTAGGATTAAATTTGATTTATGAAAAAGTAGGTCAATCCTACATGTGTGGTTCTACAGTCTTGAAATAGGTGAAGATTGTTGTTACAATCTTCAACCTAATAAAAAAATTGATGTTTTAAGATGTGAAAATTATCTCAATAAAATTAAGACACTATTTTTAATTATCAACCTAAAATTGAAATTAATAAGATTAACAAACAAATCAAAATCATATACTAAGATAATATACTAAAAACACCTATATAAAATATGTAAAACATAATTACAATATATTGATTTAAAAGTTCTCTACCACTTGAAATAAATTCCAACATCTAATAAAATATTATACTGTCATAAATTTGGCAGAGTGGATCTCCACCTTCAAAAGTGACAGTCTAGTAGAATAAATGTCCCTAATTCCTTAATTCTATATGAAGAAACAGGACAAAAATAATTTGTATGGGAAGCTCTATCACTTACTACTGACAGGAGGACCCCTAAAAAATATAAGATCTTAAATTAATACAGCTGCCACTGTCTGTAAAATATTGAATAGCAAGCGGCAAGCTCAATATTGTTTCTAGGAATCTATAACAAACCTCCATAAAGATAGAGGAAGCCCTTTAGTAGATTGACTACAAATAGTAGTGTGGACAGATTTCGTGGCCTTGAACCTTGCGTAATTGTCTCGAGACTTGAACCTTTAGGGGCCATTCTTGTGAAAACGCACACACAGACTTTCGCTAACCTAGAGTTTTTATTTTGTAAGCAAACATTTTATCTTATTTATCTTGAATTTTTAGTGTCTTCATGCTCCCCAGCATCATGCTGATTTTTGTAGACCTGAATGTAGTATTTATGATTAGTTTAGATATAGTTAAGCTCCATGGCAGGTCTCCATTATCAGAGTGTGCATTACCATTTTCATCATTGTAGAGACTGGCATCGTTAGGAGTAAAGACCAGTTAGGAAATTATGATTCCAATTTTTGGGCATTACGTGGGACTCTCTGCTGATCTGGGAGTGGCCTTTTCATAACAGTTAACATGCATAAATACCCCTCTTCTGAGGTTGGTTTGACGCATCATTTATTTTCATTTTTTTGCACGTTTAGTTTTAAAATAATATTTATAGAGACTTGGGTAGATGTTATTGGTTGGATGTTTCGACTATCAATTTTGCTTCTGTTCTGTTTTGTTTGGTTTTTTTTTTTTTGGCTTAAGAGAAGTTATGCTTCTTTGTATAGTAGACAGCTTTAGTTCCT
Organism: Sequoia sempervirens; assembly: GCA_007258455.2. Lineage (NCBI taxonomy): Eukaryota > Viridiplantae > Streptophyta > Pinopsida > Cupressales > Cupressaceae > Sequoia > Sequoia sempervirens. The sequence goes on along the minus strand of VDFB02261118.1, from coordinate 16,880 downwards.
TCTCCTGGCATTCTAAAGAAAATAAAAATCTCTGTTTTGTGTTGTAGGTATTGATTTTAAAACATTACACAGTGACAAATAAGGTTCACCATGATGATAAATGGCTGCTGTAAGAGATTTTGGTCACAAACTTTATGACTGTGATACCATTTGATATTCTCCTATGAAAGATTACCCTATATCCATATGAACAAAATGATAGTACTTATTATTTAAGAATGAAGAGATGAATTCCTCTAGACTATCCACTATATAGATATGAGTACAAATAAAAAGTTATAGAAACAGCTAATAGCTATAGACATATCCTTCTATTTTATCAATCAATAATAACTAATGATTAAGGGTACATAACACCTAAAGTCTTACACCATGATATACAAGTATAATCATTAATAAAAAAAATACTAACATTTAAAGAAGACCACCACAAAAAATCTGGTAAAACAAAACAAGAAGATATTGTAGGAATATACCATCACCAAGGAAATCATAAAGTTTATCAACACAAAGCTTTTGAAGCTCCTTCTTAGGTTTGTATTTTATATGGCGTTCAAACAGTTGGATCTGCTTCCTGTAAAAATAAAGAAAATTATATACCACTGCAAATATGTATATATTTCTGATTTTTAAATGGTTTTGTATTAATGTACCCAAGACGTACCCAACCCCCAAAAAAATTTTGACCGAATCCTATACCAGATTCTCGTACCCCTACCCGAACCCAAAAACGAATCGGTAACTTAGGTCTTTGTCAACGCTCACCTCGAGGAAGGGAACATTACACTATCAAAGTTGTGATCAAAATTATGCCTAATGCCTAGATATGTATTCATGCTATTAGATGAGTAATCAAGCTATTTGCATCTAATGTGTATATAAATTGTTGCAATCCACTAAGTGTTATTTGAAACCCATTCGGAGGTGTAACTACCTTGAAATTTTTTTGGTTGGCTAAATTTAGTGGATACTTGATGTCCAACATTTCTTGATTGATCTTATTTTCAAGATTTGTCAACTTTGACATTTGTAGAATTCTCACATTTTTGCTCTACCATTGATTTGTCCTAATGGAATCCTAAGAAACAAATTATCTGTTATAAAGGATTAATACTATAAATGTTACTTATCTTTGTTGATGTTTCTTTTCACCTCTTTCTATTTTTAAAGGAGTTAATAGTGACAAGGTTTTTGATCTGGATGGTAGGACTTGGGTCAATTATGGTGTAATAAGGGATGTGTATGGTTGCTATTAGCTTGACAAGATTAATTAGAGGAGTTGGTCTTAAAAAATTGCAAATATCTTCAACATTCCTATTGTAGCACTAAATCAATATAATTTCAAGTATCTCCATCAATCCTAAAAGTGACATGGAGACATTTTGTTTGATTTACATTTTTAAACTTTAAATACTTAGGTAATTTTACAAGCATGAACAACTAATGGTTGCTGATAGTTGACAAATTATTTTGGAGAATAGTTTTGGGTTTGACAAATTGGAAATCAAAGAATGCCAAGACACATGTAATAAAAATAAACAACTAATAGACAAGGTGTTTAGAGTTAATTACTAGATTTTCGTTATCTACTCAGTAATCTTAGTTTTCATTAAGAATAATACAACCAAAATGATTTCAGATTAAACTAATTAAATTTAAGTACAAGACTAAAGGTTGCACAAGAAACTAGGAATGGAAATGAGAAAGGATTAGAAGAACATGTTTGTGAAAATGGTTACAGAAGATTGAACAAAGCTGAAGACGTCTTTAAGGTTGATTGGGGAAAATCTTGAATAGTTATAGACAATTTATGGAAATTTCTGTCTGATGACTATTGCTTATGTCCACTTTGGGGCATTGGTGTCCTCTCTAGGGCATTGGTGTCCTACTCACAAGTGCTAGTGTCCTCTATGCTCATCTTCAGAAGCTTTTTTGCACTTGTCAATCTTTGTCATGTTGTTGTAGAAGCAAACTCTGAAGTTGCATAACCAATTAAATATGATGAGGGTCATATTTGGGCCTAGGGTATGTTTAGCAGCTTGCCTCAATCAATTGCATGTTTTAGCATAAAAGTAGTTTAAGAGTTGAGAGTGTGTGATCCTATGTTGCTAGTGGAGTTGTAGCAATGGCATGTGCAACAATATTTGCTAAAAGAAGAGAATGTGTGGAGGTGCTTGAGGATGGAGAGAATGAGTGGAAATCCCTTCCATTTTCTAGAAAATTTTCATAAATAGACATGCTTGTGCACCAAATGATAGTTGAAAACATTGCAGGGATGGGCTTTTGCAAGAGGGATGACTGCTAGGTGGGAAAATAAGAATTTGAATTGCTGGTGGACATTAGCATGGGCTCTAGTGTCGTATGGGATAGGAACTTAAGGGACTGGTAGAGAAGAATGTTTGTGGTAGATGATGTCTTGTTCTAGTGGAATGATCTATTTTTAGAATGGTTTGAGCATTGGCATGTTTGAAATTAGTCCAAAATGTGTCTATCATTGATGATTGCTATAGTAGATGCAAAACATGAAGGGAAAAGTGCAAAGTATGTGCTTCTTGAATCTACAACACCAAAAAGAAAGTTTGGTAGGAAAATTCAAACAAAGTGAGGACAGAGAAGTATCTCAAGGATGCATCCCCAAGGTTTTTGCAGCATTTTGTGGATGAGGGGACAACGACAAAATTCTCCTCTCCATCCCCAATTTTATTAGGAAGGTCTAAAGTGGGGGATGTTTTTGAGGGATGACCCCTTTTTTTTGGGGGAATTTGGTGAGGTAAATGACATTTAGTAGAAATCCCAGATTTGTATAAGATATTTGGAAATATTGTGAATGACAAGAAGACATTTTTCAACATTAAGCTTTACTAGTTTATCTTATTTAGATGAAAGATAAGCAAACAATGTGAGAGAAGAATTGTGAATTTTACTACAAGATTGTGACAATCTATAATAGAATTGTGAATTTTTCTACAAGATTGTGACAATCTATAATAGAGTCTAGATGATCTAATCCATATTTTTTGGCTTTGGGTTCATTAGACCAAAGTTTTCAAACTCAAACGTGATAAAAACTAGACAGATCCAAACTTGACTTGGACTTAGCTACTTGACAAAACTCGACAGCTTAAAAAATATTTAAATTCTTTACAAAACATAAATTGGTTCTTAGCTGCTTGTATGCTGAAAAGAACTTCTGTTAGCATGTAGAAACCCTAGACATTTGAAAATAGAATAAACTTAACAACTTGAAAAATACTTAAATTCCTCAAAAGACATAAGTTGGTTCCTAATTGTTTGTATGCGCAAAAAATCTTCACTTAGCATGTAGAAACCATAGATGTCTAAACATAGAAGGAAATCAACAATAAAATGCATTCAAAAAAATCATGGAAAGATCAAAAACCCATGCATTTTCAGCATTTTTTGTGTGTTTTTTCTTGTGTCCGGAAAGTTTGTGTAGTGTTTAGTAGTTGATTTACTCAGCAAAAAAACATAAACAAAAAAAAAATAGTGTTTGGAAACTTGGGGAAAAACCCCTACAAGTTTGTGGTCAATTACTTGGCCTATGAAATTCTACATGATTACTTAGAAAGTTTGTAATCTATTCATTAAATAGTGCTTGGAGTTTACAGTAGAACTTTGGGTAGCCATCAATTTTCTAGCAGCTAACATATAACTTTCTCTTTCAACATCCAATAGTTATGTTTTGCTCCACAAATCATCATGGATTATTGGATCTCTTCTTTTGACTTAATTTAAGCTATTTTAAATTTTAAATATTATTTTATTACACCTTGTCACTATTTCAATATCACTTGCAAGGATATTTCTATCTTAACGAGAAAAAAAGGGAGAGATTTAAGATCAAAGAAAAAAATTATGTGATAACAAATCATAAAATTTAGTAGAATATGGTTGCAAAACCATCTAATCATTATAAAAAGGATTCCATTAACAATGCTATTTTGAGAGATTAACTTCCAAATACAAAATGGTAAATTCCACAATGGCTTCTTCTGAATTGCTTCTGTTGTATACAAGGTCATGATAAGGTTAGGGAAACTCATATGCCCTTACTCTTGGCTGACCAAATACAAGGCAAAAAAATCTCTGGAACTTCTAGAAGGTTTCCCTAGAGTTATGTGTTCACAAGTCTTCCTCTATGGATAACATAAACATACATAATAGAGATAATAGAACATATAATGGTTAGGGGTGTAAAAATGTAATTGTTCTTTAGTGTACAAGATTCTTGAATGCCCCTAGACAATTAAGAAGGTTATAAATAATAGTAAAAAAGAAAAAAACCAACAAAATTGAATGTATATGTTTTGGTTTGAGAAAATATTTTGTCATAATGCTTGTACACCCTTTCATTCTTCCAAATTTGCATGTACACAAATGTGGGGCAAAGTCCAAATCCTAATCTTGAATCTAAACTAAGCATCTTGATTTACAAGAAACCATCTCAAGGCTATAATGTCTTTGAAACTTATTTAAAGAAGTGAGTGGGATTAAGTAAGTTTATGTGATGTGAAAAAGGGGATCTAAGGTCTAAATCACACCTTAGCCCATCTAACATTTAGGGACACAAAAATAATCATAAAAGACTACTTGGCTACTATCCTCAATAGAAGAGACAAAATGGTTGATCAGGGTTTTGGTCCCTTTTTGTGGTAGCGGGGCAGGATCTAATTTATAAGTGATGAGTGTGATGTTATAGTGAAATAGGCTAATGATGCATCTACAAAAAACTGATGGATTTACAGAAAATTGCAGAACTGAGGCACATAAACAGATTACTGAGAAGCAAAGTGCAAAGACAAAAGAACCTGGCATTCAAATCTGAGCTGAATCTGGCTAGTTAGGGGCATAGGTAGATTGGAAATGTCGCTTTTTCAAATCTTTGAATAGGTCTCAATGAGTTACAGTCTGTAGGTCCTTCTGGGTTTCAGCTTTGGAACTTCGTCTCCCTAATTTGTTGAAGTAGAAGGCTTGAATGCTTGATCTTACAATTAGGCTTTGAATCTCTTTCCAAATTTTCTTCAGATTTGTCACCCGCACACAAGAAACGAGAGAAAGGGTTGTGCCGTATAGGGGCTTGCCTAAGTCAAACCCTGTTTTGGTGTGCCTACCTCCACAACGACTATGATGATGTAAAGAGTGCTTACCCTAGGTCGGGCATAGGAAAAATGGATAGACCAAGTGATAAATTGACAAGTGTTGCAACTTACCACTTCGGATCTAAGTTCTTTGAAGGACTGAAGTCATGGCACATCTCATGCAAGGAAAATTGGATGCTTGATTGAAGGTCCTACAAGTATTAGTACTCACAAAACAAATGAACATAAAACATGAACAAACTCACATATAAACTTGATGCATTGCTAACATGATGCTTGGATGAAATAATGCTGTAATAATTTTGCTTATTCTGCTCTTGACTGCTCTTAGGATGCTCCAATTTTGAACTCCAATTGCTAGCTTTTTCTTTAGATGTTTAAATGGTGAAAAATACTTGTATTTATATGCATTTATTCGTTTCCCACAAAATTAATTGTAAAGAACCGACAAATAAATTTAAATATAAAAATGTCGACAATAAGATATTTAAATTTGGGCTTAAGTAGGCTGGTCAAGGGTGTGGGTGCCCTAGACTAGACCTATTTTGGGGCTTTTGATGTCATTAAATGAATAATTAATATTAATTTCCATTTTTATCTTGATTTTTTGAAAATGACCATAAAACGAGCAATTTATATGCACAATTAGGTCTAGGCACATAAGGGGGCGCTAAACCTAGTGTGAAATTGTCAAGGGTGACAATTAAGTGCTAAGAAAACTCTGAACCTTTGTGCCAGTATTGGATATGTGTACATTTGGTAGGTAAATCACAACACCATCCAAATTGATATTCAAACTAATTTCTAAGTGTGTTAAGATCCACACAACAAAGTCAAAAAAATTGGATGAAATCAAAATCACAAAATTCCCTACTTCCTTCATCACAAGTGTAGAAGAAAACCTTTCCATCTTGAACCCCGCTATTTCAATTTTAGAAACCAAAGAAGATTTCAATATTGCCTGCATTTTCCACAAGGGTATGCAAGAACTCTAATGTTCCATGACGTAATTTTCATATGTTTTCTTTCAATTTGGACACCTACTTCTTTGTTCCTTTGAATGCATCAAGAAAAATGTAGCTCTTGGCATTGCTAGATGAACTTTGCTCAAAATCATTGAGAGTAAATGGCCTCCTACTTGGTTGTTGCTCTATCTTTCCATAAAATCTAGCCTCCTACTTGGTTGTTCCTCTTCTTGTTGAAATTTCAGTTTTGTCTTCTCAGGGAACAATATTCCCTTGTTTTGGTTCAATTGACATGATTTTGAGAACCAACAACTTTGAAAATTTGGCAAATGTGATCTTTTATAGTTTTGTGGAATTGCACCTAAATTGCATTTAGGTGATGAATTTTTTGGTTGTGTAGGAGCATCCATGTAAGAAATCGTAATCAAACCTTACTTTTTTGATTGAAACCTTGATGGCATGAGGCAAAAGGAGCATGAAGGTGCTCTATGTGTGTAGCTACAAGACAATCCCAAATTATATGATTGGGACTCTAGTTAGGGAAACAAGTATTCCATGATTGATGTATTGATCTTTCCTCGGATTGCAAATTAATATTAATCTGCCCTCGGATTGCCGTCCCCGAAATGCATCCCCTGCCGTCCCCTCGTCCCCGTCCCTGAAACGCCGTGGAACATAGAGGGAAACATATTTCTGAAATGGTTAGCAATTTTTCCTTATAAAAGCTATTGCAAAATCTGCTGAGTGAAGGAACCAAAGCAATGTTTCTTCTTGTTTCTAGGATTGCAAATTTTTTCCCAAAACTTGTAGATGGCTTTTAAACTAACTTCAACAAACTAAGAGCAGCTGAAATTCTAAAGATTAAATACAATTTGTTGAATTTGCAATGAGAATCCTCCCCCTTTAGGCATTTGGGGGTTTTTATTTCCTTAATACTTACCTTCTTAAATATTTATGCACCAAATGGGGCAGCCCATGCAGTCCTAAAAAAGGGGAAGTCTCCTCCAAGTCCCCAAGTCCTTGGGACATTTAGGATGTCACCTAGAACCCTAGGGACATGTCCTGATGGAACACAGATTGAAACCCAATAGAATAATTTAGTAGTTCAGCTTTATCTACATTTTGTTTTCTAACCCATGAATAAAACACAACCAAAGTGTTTTTACAAAGCTAAGGACCAAGACTGAAAACTTGAGATTAGTGATAAGGTTCTTGTTTGGAAAATCAAAAGAAATTATTCGTGGGGGGTTCCTAATACCCCAAACATTTCAATCTATGGTTGGATGGTGGCCTTTTAAGGAATATGCTTGACAAAATATCATACCAAATCTCTCTTTTTTTTTACAATAAAAAATTATTGTATTAGTATTTGGAAAAAGTTACAAAGCTTTATTTGCAGAATCATATTAGCTTCGTTGAGACAAAGATCAGTAGATATTAAGCAGGCTGACTTTCCTCATTTACAGTATGAAGCTGCCAAGGGTTGAGACTTGTGAATCATGTTCGCTTGTAATCCATGTCCAATTGGTTCCATGCATAGATGGGGTGTTGTAGCTTTCTCTTTCATATGCTTGATGCTTTGGAGGATGAAGTGCCTTCGCTTGGTCTGGGATGATTTCCATTAGTAATCAATGGGCATTCTCTGTTCATGATTCTCAATAAGGATGTTCAGCTCATGTTTGCATTTTGTAATCATTCAGGTCTCTATGTGCTCCTATTGCTTTCGCACAATTAAAAGCCTCAAAAGGCTGGTTTCCACGAAAGGGTTAAGATTGTGGGCATCTTTTTGCTGCTTGCTTTAAACATGAATAGCACCAAAGGTTTCTTGGGGAATTACTACCATTTTACTGTTTACAAGAGGAAGAATGTTCTTCAAGCTTTAAAAAAGCAAAAGAATAGGAGAGTTGAGTACCCTATTGTTCACCTCTATTCAAACTTGTAGGAATTTTCGGATGCCATTGCACTCCTCCAAAGGAGAAAAAAACATCTACTATTTCATTCTAGAGCTAAGGGTCCTTTTATGGGCTTCTAACAGGAAGTGCAGTGCAAATTATAAGTGGTAACACAATAATATGGAAAACCAAAAGTAGCTCTTGTGTGGAAGGTCAGAGCAAGGAAAGGTCTCAATGACACTTGCGTGAAACTTCAGAAAATTTGTGAAAGCTTGTTGAGTTTTAATTGGATTGGATTAATATTTTCATTTCAGCTCACAATAATATATGGAGATGTATGTATGTACCAGTTTGTTCTTTTCTTATAGAAGTGATATGATCAACATGTAGTTTTTTGAAGTAAATCATAATTGCCTAGTTGCTTGTTATATTCAAGGTTATTGACTATCTTCATCTCAAATTAGATGTAGTATTTAGCAATTTTACATGTAAGGTTAAAGAGGAAGGAGTGGAAGAGGCCACAACAGATAATAAATGAAAGAAAGAAGATAAAGTAGGTAAGAATTGAGAAGCAAAATATAGTGGGTGACTGAGGAAGGAAAATTATCTATAAAATCATTTATAAAAGCATGTGACAAGGCTATGATGCTGCTTGGAAATTACCCTCATTTAATAATTCATTCTTGAAAGGACATATATGAATATTTAATAATCCATTCCCATTATATGCTTTCAATGCAAGGATATGAGTATAATCTATGTCTGTTAATAGTCGTCTAAAGGGATATATCCAGTGGACATGTCTATTATTGATGGAATAACCATAACTATATTTACTTAAATATGTATTCTAATGAATACATTGAGAGAGGGCCTTTTCGAACTGGGTTCTGCAATACCATTTTCTTATCTTGATTTTATTGTATCATGCAATTAAGATTTGGATCTACTTCTATTCGGGCATCATGGGCCTTTTAGTTTTCCTTGCCAGAAGTTCAGGCATGGGTATAAGGGATCATCGCCAGTTTTCTTCAACTTCTAATGACTCCCTGCTTTGGTTTTGGGACAAGTTCTAAGGGATGCCTCTTGCTTCTTGCTAGAATTCTGCAATGTAGGCTCCTTAACATAGGACATTCTCCTACAGAAATTATGAGATCCTGCCAGTTCTTCGATCAATATTTTTGATTCTACTTCTGCTCCAGGTGCTGATATAGACATGTGAAAGCACTATATTGAAGTCATCAGCCTTCAACTTCAACATTGACCTCCCTTTGTTCTCTCCCTTGAATGATCACCCTCTCACATGGCTATACACTTTTGAATTTTTATTTCATACTATTGTTTTTCATTTTCTAGTTCTTACTTACAAGTTGTTTTTTCAGCTCCTAGGTTCTTTTTTACTCTAGAACTTTTCTATTGTATTTGGATGTATCATGAGTTCCATTGGTCTAATTTTGTCATGCATGGAAACTGATATAATTTCTTTCTTTCTTTGTCAATATTTGCTAATGAAACGTCAAATACTTGATTACAATCATCTGATTAAAATGGTTTATTTAGTAGGTGATGATGGTATACTTGCTGTTATGAATCTGATGATCCTTTGGTTTGCAGACAGAAAATTCTTTCCAGTCCAAAGTAGAAACTGAAATATTTTGGCTTGCTGACATTTATTAATCCTACCATTTCAATTGTTGACAATGCATACATAAAGAAGAGTCATTTTCTAATGTCATTGTTCCCCGGGAATCAGGACCAAGTGGATTGGTACCAAAGATCGTAGCTGAGAGGAACTGCTTTTTGATAAAGAATAATCATATTAATAAAGGAGAGGCAGCTTTTTACAATAGTCGTGATCTTTCTACATTGGGTTAGAGGGAAATAAACATGCCTATGATACAAAATTGGGAGATACCCATTACATACAGCCACAAGAGCATGATTCAGTAAGAAATACACAAAACCATGATGTAGCTGAAGGGAACATAATCTAAGAAATCTTTTGGTCAGAAAGGGAACATGAACTGAGAGAGATACCCATAAAGGATTCCCTTAGTACAACCTTCAAAATACCATGCTTTTAGTGAGGAATAGTAAACACTTCAAGGCTGTTGTATCACAATTCAACAAAATTCCCCATAAAAATATTCTTCCTGAGTTCCATTCTCCAGGGAAGAAGTAGCCTTGCTCACCTCTCTTGTGTTTTCATTGGATCTGTATGTTTGATGTGCATATTTTAAAACTTGAACCCTCATGATAACTGAATATCATCAACAGCAATTTTGAAGGAGGTAGTTGTTTTCTTTCTCTAGCTCTTTTGTATAACTCAGCTGATGAGAACATAAAGCACAATAGTTATCATTTTATTTGTAACCTCCAAAATTTTGGAAAGATACTAAATATACCCTCCCTATTTGGACAAAATTCTCTTATCTTAGTATAAAGAAAAAAAGGTTTTCGACTTTCTTACAATGTTTTCCTGTGTTGATGATTTCTAAGCTGGATTTTTAATATGTTTTTGATTTGAGTGAATAGTAAAAGTTACTAAAACTAAAGCTTCTACTGTAAATGGTTTGTTTAATTTCTTCAAGTATTCTCTTTAAATTATATTTGCCTAGTATTTTTAGTAATGATTTTTAGTTATTCAATAGCAAAACAAATAATAATTAGATTAAGTCCTTATATTAAATATACTTTTTATACATATGGAGCTTCTTAGTTCACTTTTTAACTACAATTTGATAAAGCTCCAAGTTTGTCTTTTTCTGGTTTTTGCAGGTTGATTTTCTATTCCAGGAGCAGAATATTTTAGATGGATATGATATGGTTATAAAATTTTGTGAATGCATCTTGGAGCGTCTTTCTTATATTCGTAGACACAAGTATGGACTTTTTGGATAGCTCATTATTTTTTGTTCTGCTTTTTCCAAATTCTTGCATCTTTTTTATAGGAGAACTTGAAATTTGGAAGTTTCATGATTGATAGTGTTTTATCATTAATCTAAATTCCAAGTGAATACAAACATTGAGCAATATAGAACAACACTATCAGATAAATAGAAGTGATTTAGTATCACAAGGCAGATTGACAGAGAAATCTAATTTTGTTCTTGTGTACTAAATTGTATTTAGAAGTTATTTCTGGTCTTTTACATTTTGTCTGCTTTAATAAATTGACAGGGATATGCCTGTTTAGATCATCAAGATTGTGATCAGTTGGAGCTAATTTTTCTTTTTGATTGCTTGATTGATAATTTCAAGTGGACACTTGGCCTCCATTGGGTAATAATTGGGCCCAACCAATGGGAGCACAAATGTTGGGGCCCATCCCCTACTTGAAACAAATAGGCAGTTCAAGCCCAGCAAGTACAAAGCCAAGAAGGGGTGTGATGCCCATGAGCACAATGACCTAGCAAGCTTTTGAACTTGGATGGCTGTTGTAACAGTGCCACACCTTTACCAATGAACCATGCCCTTAATAGCATTCTGTTGGAGCTAAATGTATGCTGCACTATATATATTTGGGAATTTGTGATTTATCGTTAATTAAGAAATTATTGTGATATTGCTATCAGGATTCAACTGTGTAGTTTATGAGTCAAAATTATTGACCCATGTTTCATGAGTAGTGAGTCAAGAAATTATTGTCGATACTTTTGCATATATTCCCCAAAATTGTCCTTGCTTCCTTGTGTCCCCAATGCTTTTCAAATACTTGATGGGAAACTATCATAAATTGAAGGCTAGATGCTAGCCAACATATCAGTTTGGCCCATAAGATCCCTCTTGAGGGAACAATGAGACCTTTTCACTTCACCTTATATATTTTTTGAATTTTGTACTCCATAGGTTTAGATCTCATGATCAAGCTTAGGGGATGTTTTTATAAATTGGTGGAACAATAATAGAAGGTATTGGGAAGGGTAAACTTTATTGTCTTTATTGGAGCTTTGTTTCAACCTACCTCAAAATCTTAAGTATTGGTATACCTTATTAGAGTTGCCTTGTGTCAGCCCACCATTTATAACCGATCTGAGATAGTCTAAGTGGGTTTTTCTGTTGTCAAAAAATTTCCTTTGTCATCCCATGTGTGCTTATCAATGAGTTGGATGTGGCAAGATCTCAAAAGGTCTAAGTGTGGGGGGTTGTATTGTTCAAATTCTTAAGTTTGTGCAAAGTTGTCATATATTCGAACTTTTGGGTCTTCCTTACCAGATAAAATTTCCTTTTCACCCTCGATATTCAAAACCTTGATAGTTTACCTTAAATTTCTTCTTGTGTTAGAGTTTTAGAGTTTCGCTTCCCTAGGTACCATTTTCATGATCCCCTAATCTTTGAAATCTTGACCACTTGCATTATTTCCTACTTGTGTCGGAGTTTTGAGCTCATCCTTACCTTGGTACTTCGTACGTCTTCCTCCTGATCCCTTGAACCTTGATTCTTTGCACTTTGCACTTTGCACTTTGCACTTGAGTTACCTTATGTGTCGGTATTTCAAACATTTTCCTAGTAGTGTAACATTCCCATGTTCCCCTTGAATCCTGATCCTCGATTCTTCTAAATATTTTATCGAGATCAAAGATTCAAACTTGTTAATTGGGTACCTAGTATGAACCCAATCCATTTCGCTAAGTTAACTCTATAGTTAAAATTGTAGCCATCTCTTTCTCCAAGTACCCATTCCTTAGTATGTTTGATCCTCTCACCACAAAATTCCATCTAAGTCCTTTCTATGTTCCCCTCATTTTCATAAGTAAAATTGGCTAAGGAAAAAAGAAAAGTTTTCAAGTTCAATTTGTTGGAGGTTCAGATTTGTCCTTATTCGGGTACCTTATTCTTGGTATCTTTGATCCTCGACTTTTGACATTTTCCTATGTAAAATGTTTCAAATTTGGAGATGCGAGGGTACTCCTAATGTGGTACTAGGTACGAGCTATCTCCTAAATCCAATCCTTGACAGTTTGCACTACATTACTATATCGAGATTGTGAGTTTGGACTTGTTCCTATTTGCGTGCCTTTTGGTCTGGATTTGTTGTCTCCTTTGACTCCAAAGGCCCAACAACATCAAATGCCAAGTTCATGAAGGAAAGTGCAACATGTAGATGGAGAATGGGACAAAGTTGAAGAAGATCTTGAAAGGTCCTAAGCATGGACATCTTGTGTTCAAAATTCTTAAGGATTATGCTCTTGTTGGAGTCTCAGAGTTTCTATTCCTTGGCATACCTTTTAGCCAAGCTCTTCCTTGTTCCTTTGTCTTTATTGGAGTTTTGGGTCTACCCATACTTGAGTATCAGTTCTTTCATTCCACTGAACTTTGAACCTTGATTCATTTCACTATGTTTTTCTATTGGGATTTGAATTTTCCCCTACTTGATTACCTTATAATGATCATCCTCGACTCTTGACTCTTGACTCAATATTTTCACCAAGTTACTTTATCAAAGTCAAAATTTTGGCCTTACCTCTACCTTGGTGCTTGTTCTTATTATCCTCAACGCCTAAACTCCTTTGTTTCCCTCATATATCTTTTTGGAGTCAGACTTTTGCTCATCCCTCTACCCGAGTAGTTCCTTCTTGGCATCTCTGACGCTCGACACTTGATAACTTTCTACATGTATCCTATCGGAGTTGGAGATGCAGGCATCCCTTTCATATGGTACCAAGAATACAATACTCTTGAACACCTCCTCAATAATGCATGAGTCATGAGGTATGCCTAACCCTAGATCCTTTAAACTCCAAACTCTTGTGCTTCTTAGGGTTTGTTCTTGACGACTTCTTTGCCTATCTCTAAGTGTATTTAATGACTTGATTTGATCTTGTCATTGCCAAAATGGATTTTTCTTGTCCAAAAATAGCTGTTTAGCTCAAAGGAGCATATTTTCTTGCATTTCCAATGGTGGAGAAGAGGAAGATGACTCACGTGACCATTAATGTAGTGATCAAGTTCCAAGTCTTGATGGTTCTTAGGCAAACTCCTAGCCATTGTTCTAACAAATTTCTTGAGATTTTTCTGGACTTTCATGACAGGAGCTGGTGGCTTTTGGTGCAAAGAAGACAAAATAGAGTTTGTTTTGATAAAAAGTTGCAATTTCCATAACATAATTGCAATTTCCCTATGAAGGTTTCAGGTGATCCATTTCTGGGTAGCTTTTTTGTCGATTCTTCTTGTGATCCTAGATTGCCACATGTCGTCCATCCCAAGGCAGTAATTCTGACCAGGATCACTGCTCAATAAACAAAAGGAGCAATTAATATTAATGGGCGGTGACTTTGGTAACAAAAGGGTTGATGAATATTAAATAGGCGATGACCTTAAAAAGGCAGTGATGATATCATATTTTGCAGCGATTAATATCATCAAAGTCAGTGATAAAGAAAGAATTAAAGACAGCGACTATATGTATTAAGGATGAATGACTAATAAAGACAATGATTAAATATATGGAAAGGCAGTGATTAATATATAAGAGAGCAGCGATCAGTATTGTAGAAGGCAGCGATTCATTGTGTAAAGGAAGCGCTGGCAATGAGGGAGGATTGTGGATTAGTTAATAAAGAAACAATAATTAATGTATGAATAGTTATGACTCTTTCAAAGGATAGCAACCATGAAAGGGTGTGTCTTTTGTTAAATGAATGGTTGTGACTCTCCCCACCATGTAAGATATAAAAGGGGAAATAAATGAACGGGGAGAGGCATCAAGGAATGAAATGGATCAAGCCTGATCAGCGAGTCATTCAGAAATAAATCTGCATTCAGAAAAGCAGCAACTGTAAATACAATCAGTGATTGGTATGCAGTTGAACATATATGCATTTAATATATATATTAGTTGATAGGCATGCAATTATATGTATAGTTACTTTCATAATGATTGATTTGCAATAAGGGAGATATGTTATGCCTAAATGGGTAAATAAGGGAAAATAGTGAATTTGTTTATTTTATTATAGCTTACATCTTTTCCTTTAAGAAACCATGTGTAAGGATGGCAAGGAGACATATTAAAGGGCCATATGGGAATTGTCTTGGTTGGATGTTCTCAAAGGGATTGTCTTGGTTGGATGTCCCTAAAATAAAGGAATTGTCTTGATTGGATGTTCCTCTTCTGGTGTCCTATCATGCGTTCTCACCCATCCCTACCATGATTGGTTATTGGAAAGGATTCTATAGATTAGATTCAAGTTTAAGTTGTCATTCATTATTTCAATAAATGCTAGTAGTTCATTTATTCCTAAGTTTCAATACCTATTATATAAATTGCCATGAAATGTTATTTGTTAAACAATTTTATGTTGTGTAATGGTCTCTTATGGCAAATCTAGGCATACTTCAAGTAAGGGACATTACATACCTCTATGCATCTTTTCTATGTATGGGACATACTTTTCATTTGTAAGAGGTTTGAAAAAGAGGGAAGGCACTTTGAATTGTAAACCAATCTTAGTTTTGTAGAAATACATTCAATTCAATATTGTCTATGCAATTTGTAGTGATACAAACTTCTGGTTGATTTATATAGATGATAGTTTGTTTGCATCGTTGTCTCCTTTGTTGTATTGTTTATTCTTGAAGAGAAGTATACCTTCAAGGAGGGTTGAACACCTTTGCTTGCACATTTGCTAAATGATTTGCTATTCTAGTTAGAACATCTTCAAGGAGGGTGAGAAATATTTCTAGAAAGCAAATGGGATTTGTAATATTAGGAAACTCATTATTAAGTAGAATTGTGTATTTAGATTACATTTGCAATTTCATGTTATTGTAAGGCAATAATAGTCATTGTAAGATAGTGCCATATATTTTGAACCACTGGAAGAGTTTTTGTCAAGACATATTGGTAGAAATGTTTGATGACTTTGTTTTCCCAAAATAGGCATGGTCAGCTAGAGAAACTCCTCCTAGTCTACTCACATATAAAGAATGATAAATCTATAGAAGAGTAATTTATTTTTGTAATTGTATTCTATTCATATCTAAGCATTAAGGGTACAAAAACATATGAATAGCTTGAAGAATCTTGTAAATCCTTGCCTAATTTGTATGAATATCTTATTTGCTTTTACATTGTGATAAGTCTATTGAATCCATATAGAATCTAGTGTTTAATAGGGCTTCTCACCTAGGTTTTCCAAAGCCTAAAGTGCAGGAGGGAATGCTGTATTCTCTTGTTTGTTGGCCGTCCTCCTAGCAAACTTTGAGCATAGAACTTCACAACTTCTTGGAAGTTATTGGTAGCAAGTTGGAGAACCAACAATCACAACCTAGCCAACACAACAACTTAGCATATGAGATCCCCCTTGTGGGAGAAAATTTGACCATCCTTGACCTTATTATATTGTTCAAGTTTTCCTCTCCATGTTCTTTGATCTCATGATCAAGCTTGTGAGTAACCAATCCTTGCCAATCCACCTATTGTATTCCTACAATAAGGTGTCAAGATAATTCTATTGTATTATGCATCCTATGGAGAAAAGCTGCATTTGTGTGGCAAGTTTCCATTCATTTTGTGGCTGAATCATGGCAAGGAGAAACTTGAATTCATGAGTTATTGGCATGTTGTTTTACTTCAAATGATGCAAAATGAATTTTGTATTTGGCATGACTTCTAGAATTTAATAAGGCTATGTAAATTACAAATTCTATGACACTATTACAATAACTTCATCTTTGAAAGGCTTGATGACATGTTGCAACTAACACAACAAGGTTACAAACAATGATGTGTATTCAATAGTGTAAGGGAGTGGATGTGGTGTTGCAATTAGGTTGGGGGGTTTTGATCAAAGTTGAGAGATTTACATTTTACGCCCCAAGTCAACTTGGACATTTGGTGTGTGTAGGTGGATTGATTCATAATCAACATTGAAGAATGGTGTGTTTAGATAAGTGAGTCT